>SOMO01000157.1:257092-276749 GCA_028128575.1 Paedocypris carbunculus
GCGCGCGCGTGTGATTAAACTCCTGCGTTCACAATCAGAAACAGTGAAAATAAATTCTGTCCAGACATCAAACTTGTCATCTTAATAAATAAAATACATTTATTTCTTCATGGAGTTTCAGTGTTTGGCACAATAGAGTGTTGAGGAAATGGTGTTTCTGACAATGGAAGGACAAAACAAGAATATAAAAATATTGCAAATACTCCAAAATTGATCAATTCGTAAAGTAAAAAAGGTCAAAGAAAACAAAAAACGTAAATAAAAGAAGATAAAAGAGCATCATCTCAATTTAACTGTAATTTAGCAAAAAAACAAAAAATGAAATATATGGACACCTGTGATTTTGAAATATTCATTTAGGGAGAACATAAAACNAAGTACGGAACCCTGATGACCACAGAACCGAGTAAAGCAGTTGAAGAATGTGAAATAAAACGCTAATTTATTTTTAAAAAATACACCAATTTATTTTCCAGTTTTTCCCACATGATTTAGCTGATAAATAGCATCCAGTACCTTGAGCATCCTGCAGATGGTGATATCGACTCGTTCACCCAAAAAACTAACCGTGGTTGAAAAAGATGCCGACTTGTTGCGCACAATCACAATGTAACAAGTAACGGTAAGTGTCCATTTAAAATTAGTAGAGTAAAGAGTAGAGATACTCAATCAAAAATGTAGTCAAGTAGAGAGTAAAAGCTTATATTTTGATACTCAGTTCAAGTACAAAGTAGCCCCAAAATACTTAAGTAAAGTAACAAAGCCCATTTACTCTCAACACTGCCTGTTTCACCAAAGACTTAAATAAGAAATGAGCCTTGATTNACCCAAAAAACTAACCGTGGTTGAAAAAGATGCCGACTTGTTGCGCACAAGTAATCACAATGTAACGAGTAATGGTAAGTGTCCATTTAAAATTAGTAGAGTAAAGAGTAGAGATACTCAATCAAAAATGTAGTCAAGTAGAGAGTAAAAGCTTATATTTTGATACTCAGTACAAGTACAAAGTAGCCCCAAAATACTTAAGTAAAGTAACAAAGCCCATTTACTCTCAACACTGCCTGTTTCACCAAAGACTTAAATAAGAAATGAGCCTTGATTTAAGAACCACTTCCATCAGTCTGAACTGCTTTTTTCCCAATCAGCCAATCAGGNAACAAAGCCCATTTACTCTCAACACTGCCTGTTTCACCAAAGACTTAAATAAGAAATGAGCCTTGATTTAAGAACCACTTCCATCAGTCTGAACTGCTTTTTTCCCAATCAGCCAATCAGGACACGCCTACTGGATTGGTAGCTGGCCAATCACAGAGCGGGACACAGATTCACACTCTCACTCACACCAATATAACATTTCCCAGACTTCAATTCTTCCGAATGTTTAATTTTTCCTGTATAACTCGCACACAGTGTGTGTTCTCCACTCAAAGCAGTGGTGAAAAGACGAGCGTGACCGAGGGAAGTGACACCAGTGTGATGTNAATCAGGACACGCCTACTGGATTGGTAGCTGGCCAATCACAGAGCGGGACACAGATTCACACTCTCACTCACACCAATATAACATTTCCCAGACTTCAATTCTTCCGAATGTTTAATTTTTCCTGTATAACTCGCACACAGTGTGTGTTCTCCACTCAAAGCAGTGGTGAAAAGACGAGCGTGACCGAGGGAAGTGACACCAGTGTGATGTTGCTAAAGCATCGTGTTGCCCTTTCACAAGAGCTTGTGTAACCTGAAGACGCCTCACATTAACCCGGCAAATATTAGCTAATCAGTAGCAACATCTTCACGTGTGACGCTCGGTGAGCGCTGCCCTCGTCTTAAACAAACACTGAGCCGACACAACCCTTAAAACAAACTCCCAGACTCACACACGCCCGACCTTCAAAAGATAAAAATCTGAAATTATTAAAAAATAAAAATAAATCAAGAACAAAAATTCCAGTAATGTATACATACACTGAATTTTAAAACTCGATATTGTTTTGAATCTTAAATTTTCTCTTTTTTTTTTTTTTCTCATGTCAAGAAAAAAATAGCCCACAATTCAAAAAGTACAATGACAGTATTTAATCTAAGAAACAAACCGGTCAGTTTTGTTTCCTTGCCTCTGTCGACTTTGGCTTGCTCAAAAAAACTATGAATACAGGAAATACATTAGATTTGCAAACTATGGATTGAGTATTGTTGATGTTGGAGTTCCCTCACTCACCCGTATTTGTCGGCGAGCTCTCGGGCATCTTCCTCCGTCACCGCTCGCTGATCCCCCAGATCAGACTTGTTCCCACACAGCACAATGTCCGGATTCTCACAGTACGCGTGTGTCTGCAACTGACCTGCGCACAACACAAGTAAGAAAGTCATGTCTGCACATTGAGAGATAGACAGACAAGACAGAAACGTTGAATCCATTGAATTGAAATTCCTTTATTAGTATCCAGAAGGAAATTGCATCTTACAACAGCAGAAAAGTGAGAGACAAAAGCAGAAAAGAGACAACAAACAAGAAAATTCATATAAATAAATATATGAATAAAAATAATTGTAAAAATAAACAAACACAGAAAAGTCAAGACAGACAGATAGCACAGATAGACATGAAGAGGGAGAAATAGAGAGACAGATTGATAAGAGACAGATAGTGACATACGACAGACAGAAATAGACAGATTAATACAGGCAGAAGGCGATAAAAGTGACAGATTGATAAGATAAACAGAGACAGATCAGGAAGACAGTCAGAGACACACAGACAGACAAACATAGTCAGACCTCTGTTTAGTGTGTGTGTGTGTGTGTGTGTGTGTGTGTGTGTGTGTGTCTTTGAGAAGCAGCTCATCGGAAGAACCTACTCATCCAGTTGCGGACGTTGAGGAAACTCTGCTCATTGGTCAGGTCAAAGAGCAGCAGGAAGCCCATGGCGTCCCTGAAGAACGCGGTGGTCAAACTTCGAAATCTGCAAGATGAAGAAACCCATGAAAAGTTGGAACTTTGTGCTTTCCTCAAGCTCCGTCAAACGAGATGCTGAAAGTCGACCAGTAAAAATAGCTGACCTTTCCTGTCCGGCCGTGTCCCACAGCTGAATGTGGATCCTCTGTCCTCGCGCTGTGGCGCCGTCTGGACCGCTGGACTTGTAGACCTTACAAAAGAAGAGCATCTTTAATTCTGTCAGAAATGAAGTTTGCCACAAAAACTACATTTCCCATCATTCCCAATTTTTGAGCTTAGACTGGAAAAAAAACATCTCTCATATTCTACAGACAAAATGTTTAAACCATTTCCTTTTCATGAGAATTATGTGTGTGTTTGAGTTTTAATTTGAGAAACACATCCAGTTTGGCCTTAATGTGCCACTGTTGAGAAACTATTGCAGCTTTTTGTTCTAATAATTGCGACTTATTACACAGCTTTAGTTAAAGCCTCAGCCCATAGTTTCCAAGAACACAGTGTGTGTACAGTACATACGGTTTACACACAGGATTCAGGGAGCGAGAGAGCGAGCGCTTGTTTGATGTCGCAGGAAGTGTTTGTTCTTGAGGAGGATCAGGGCGAAACCTCAGCTCAGATTCAGAACTTCTCATGCACATGCACAAGTCTGAGAAGAACAACTTTACAGTTTTATTAGGCATACACTTGACGCAAAAAGGCGGGTTCNTGTGTGTGTGTGTGTGTGTGTGTGTGTGTGTGTGTGTCTTTGAGAAGCAGCTCATCGGAAGAACCTACTCATCCAGTTGCGGACGTTGAGGAAACTCTGCTCATTGGTCAGGTCAAAGAGCAGCAGGAAGCCCATGGCGTCCCTGAAGAACGCGGTGGTCAAACTTCGAAATCTGCAAGATGAAGAAACCCATGAAAAGTTGGAACTTTGTGCTTTCCTCAAGCTCCGTCAAACGAGATGCTGAAAGTCGACCAGTAAAAATAGCTGACCTTTCCTGTCCGGCCGTGTCCCACAGCTGAATGTGGATCCTCTGTCCTCGCGCTGTGGCGCCGTCTGGACCGCTGGACTTGTAGACCTTACAAAAGAAGAGCATCTTTAATTCTGTCAGAAATGAAGTTTGCCACAAAAACTACATTTCCCATCATTCCCAATTNTACTGTAGATACACAGAGAGCTACTATTTTTTTCTTCAATTAAAGAAGTGGAAAAATATAAATGTATTAAAGACAAGGGCGAGTTGGCGTTTTAAACGGTTTATGAAGTAACAATGTGCATCAAAATTGTAACCAAAATGTATCAAAATTGTAAATGTAAATGAAAAATTCAAAACCATAAATGAACCATGGCAATTTTTTCCCTCACTGGATGGAAAGTTCAAGTGCAAGTTCAGTGCATTTGTAAAGCACTTTTCACAGTTACAAATGTCTCAAAGTGCAGAAAAGTGGAAAGGACTCACCACACGCTTTTCTCTGAAGTCAATTCCCACGGTGGTGATGAATTTGGAGTTGAACTTGCAGTCTGTGTACTGATACAGGAAGCTGGTCTTTCCCACCCCCGAGTCCCCAAGCGCCAGGAACTTGATGAGGTAATCATAGTCCCCATCGGACATACTGAGATCTGCAGCAAGACCTGCGGACCAGCGGCACACGTTAGCGCAGCAGCACCCTGAAAACCGTTTCCGTTTTACATTTGGCGGCCCAGTGTGTGATGCTCGCAACAACAAGCTTGTGAGTTTTCAATTCCCAGAAAAGCATTTTATGAAACGCGTCGGTTAAAAGCATAACATGTAAGCAAAGTTTCGACAGATGATTGGTTCTGAATGACATCCTGGTTTTGCAACAACCAGATTTAAAACATTTGAGAATTTACAAAACTGCGCATTTTCTGTCCTGCACTTGTGAAACAGTTTACATCTTAATGATTTGCGTTAGCTGGGCTAATATCACGGATCAATGGGATTATTGACCAGGACTGTTCATAAGCAGGGGAATCCTGGACATTTCTCACACTCCAATGTTTCTCAGTTCCACCACAATTCATTATTTAGTTGAGTTTAAAAGTCAAACATTTCACAAGAAAGTACTATTTAACATCGAGTTAAGCAAACAACCATCATTCATCTACTGTGGCTTGCCATGTCCCACAGAAGCTCAACACTTAGTAGATAAGTGTGCTCTCCTTCCTTTAGCACTTGTTCCAAAAAAAGCTCCTGGAAAGGATTGTCAGCTGGACTGAAACACTTCAAACTACAGTTTTGGCAGCAGGAAGATTTCAAAATAGTTTGAAGCTCTAGTCTCAACTTGTCTGAATGAGGGAAATAAGCTGCAAGAACATTCAGCCCATTAGAAAAGATCATATGACTATGAAAACTCAACAAACAGTCTCATTCTTTGGCTAAAGTGTGTCCGGACGTTAAGCTGCTTAAAACTGGGCACCGGTCGGAACCAAGCGGCATCAGATTCTGTCAGATTCCTCTGGAAAAGCCACAGGAGGGTCCACAACACTGGTCTGATGGAGAACTGCACCAAAGCTCAGTCTGTATTAGTCTGCTATCGGTAGAGATGATAATGAACCAGGTGCATAATAATGAACCAAGAAAGATNTGTGTGTGTGTGTGTGTGTGTGTGTGTGTGTGTGTGTGTGTGTGTTTTATATATATATATATACATATATATACATATATATATGTATTATATATATATATATATACATACATTTATGCTTTATATAAAAGCAAATTTTACCACTAATATTGTAGTTAACAAAGAAAATCAGATGCTTTTTAGACAAACAATTCCAACTTCCTGGCGGCCAATCAGAAGTCATCATGTGATCTATGGAATTTCATGTGATGAAAAAAGGCTTCTGAAAGAAAATGCCCAGTGAGAATGTTTTAGTGAACTAGTTTGGATGTAAAGCTCATGAGGTGTAAGACTTAAAGCCTTATAAAACTGGCCAAACACTGCACAGAGCAGTTTATAAAAATCAAAACTTCTTATTTCTCTTATTTTAGTTGTAAACAAGCAGAATGAGTATCATGTGGCTAACTCTCAAACCCTTAAACGTGACATTCTCTTTCCAAAGGTTTCACATAATAACATTTAGCATGGCCGCAGGAAGATTAGGACGCGCTCGCTGGTCACAGAGGATGCCCAGTGTTCATCAGCATCATCTGACACTTACAGGACGGTCATTTGACAAGATTATCACGAGTACTGAAGCTGATCTGTGACATCAATCACTAATCTCTTCCTCAAAAACCCACATCAAAACAGTACATTCATTAAAGACTAGAATGGAGAGAGAACGAGTAAGTAAAGAAAATTAAATGAGAGGTGGAAAGTAAAACACTTGAGATGGAAAACGGAAAAAAGAGAAAAACAAAGAGAAGGAGAAAAAATTGAAAATTGAGAGAAGAAAAAGTGAGATAGACAGAAAGAGAAATAAAATTGTGAAGACAGAAACGGAGAGAAGGAACCAATAAAACAAAAGCGGATAGAGGAAAAAAAGAGAAATATAGAACGAGAACAACGAAAGTGTAAAGAGAAAAATAGGAAAGGGAAGGAAGGGAGGCAGAGACCGGGCCAACATTCCCAAAGAGCGATAGAGAGATATCAAAAGAGCATAAAGAGAGAGAGAGAGAGAGAGACAGAGAGAGAGAGGGAGGGAGGGAGAGAGAGAGAGAGGGAGAGAGGGAGAGAGAGAGGGTGGGAGAGAGGGAGAAAGAGAGAGGGAGAGAGGGAGAAAGAGAGAGGGAGAGAGGGAGTAAGAGGGAGAGAGGAAGAGAGAGAGGGAGAGGGAGTAAGAGGGAGAGAGGAAGAGAGAGAGAGAGGGAGGGAGAGAGAGAGAGAGAGAGGGAGAGAGGGAGAGAGAGAGGTGTAACAAACAGCAGCATGTCTGTTGTGTTCTGCATTATCAGCGCTGACACTCCAGCTCAGAAGCCGTTGTCTGCGTCTCCACTTCTCTCTTTTCTCAGAGTGTGAAAGAAGCTTGTCAGCTTTTATATCCTGTCAGACTATCCAACAAACGTCTCAGTCGTTTCATCCGTATCATTGTCAGCTCACGTTCCCTCAAATCTTCAGGGTCTAGTTCTAATATTTAGGTGTGTCATTCTATAACACACTTGATGTAGCTGCAGGGCGTTAAAAAAAAAGCATACATAACTATCAGATTACAATGTTTACATTTTCGAAACTGTTGATTGGACAAACTTGAACACACCCCTCTGGATGATGTCATTGATGAAAAAACTTTGCTAAATAAACCATATACTGTATATCATCAGCGTCAAGTGTTTAATCAGTGATGACCGCAAAATACTTTACTGGATGTTTCTTTGATAACATTGTTTAACACTTATGTTACGTTTGATGATTCAAAAATAAATCAAAAATTCTACAGAAATAAGCATGAAAGAATTCGTATCAAAAAAGCGTGAATGTTAACCAGCTCCAACGCAAATTATCACGACTTTTAGCTTCCATCGTGAAGTGAAGTGCACTTCTTCATAATACACAAAATAAGAATTTTTGTCTTTTAATAAGTACAGCTTCACAGAAAAAAAAAAAAAAAAAAAAAAAACAACTCACAAGTGACTTTCATCTAAGCCAAAAACTCAGATTGAGTCTTATGTGGAGTTTGATGACTTCAACAAAACTGGACCAGGACCACTAATTTCAACAAAAAATTACAATTCCTAGCATTCAACTGAACCATCAGTCATTTATTTACCAACACTCACTATTTGCTAGACGACAGAACATTCAGAACCATGAATCATGTTGACAGGACCGTTCCAGTGTTTCAAACCATTTAGCCCACACACACACACACACACACACACACAGTTGAAGTGTATTTTATCTTCTAGTAAACCAGCACAGGTTGATAAAAACCATCACTAAACCAATTTAAACAATGCCATAATCATTACATATTAATTTATTTTTTTAATTTAATTTTTTAATTTTAATGCAGGTGCGAAAAACAGCTGCTGTGATCTGTACAAGAAAGAGTCCAAAAAAGTACCAAAAATATTTCCTTGATTGTCTGTCTTTATGGAAAATAAAACCTTGTTTATGCATATATGAATCGATCTTAAGTCCTTCCGGAGCCCACAAGTCTAAACTAGTGAAAAGAAGTCAGGGTCACATGACTGGACACGGCACTTGTGTGCTTGACCATTTATAGCGATCGTTAAACTCGATTACATTTTACTGTTTGTTCTTCCATGACAAATGTAAACCAGTTAAGACCTTATTCAGCAAGAACTAGAACTGTTTTAAGAGATTTAAGATCAGACTTCTCTAATAACCATCAGCTGGTGCTCATGTGGTTCTGGTACCCAGTCATGTGACCACACAATCCCAGACCTGCGCAAACACACACACACACACACACACACACACACACTCAACCTGACTTAATTTTGTTTTTTTCTCATAAACAATCAATAACAACTGATTTGTTCCTGAAATTTGGGAAAGGTTCTACCAAGGACATATTTTCCAAACTAATTTTCTGTAACACATTTAAGTGAACTCACTCTTTAGAATGTGAAATAAACCGAATATTTTCTATAGGTTAAACCAAATCTGCACTTTAAATCTGCACTTTATGGAAATAAAACATTTAATAAGTATATAAAGCATCAAGTTAATGGCTATATGTCACTGACTCTCAATGTAATAGCACCAAGACAAAATCACATTTACCAGCATTTTAAAACTTAAAACAAACTGGAAGATATAGCATTGTTCTTTGACAGGAAACAACACTGGGTTTAATTGGCAAATATTTGGATTACTGACTTATTGATAATCAGATCATAGTGAGCAAACCTTAAATCGTTCAGGTTTTACTAGTTTTGTGCAACAATCTGCAAATAAAAATTTAATATTAATGCATTTGTGGTCAATCAACTTGAAGTAATGAGATATTTAGATAAAATAGTCTATAGTTTACAGTACAGTATTTCTATCAGTTAAGTTTGAAATGTGATACTTCACACTGACATTCCTCTATGTAACATGATATGGGAGGAAAACAATTGCCGCTATAAAAAAAAAACTGGGACACACTTTAATAAAAACACACACTTTGTTTACGTTGAAACTTTGTTGACGTTTAAAACTATGTTCGAGTTACTACGTACGTTATAACACGAAGTACCTACTTATAAAATAAACACGATCTGTGCATTACAAAACTAATTTACTTTTAGTCGGAAACTTTAAATCGTTAATTTTGTCAGGAAAAACAAAAATAACGATTTTACATTTCAATTAGCAAGGGAATTTTGAGAGCTTTAAACAGTTAATTAAAATATGCATACTTACCAAAATATATAGGTAAATGTGTCGCTGGCGAGATTGATGTTTAAAGCCGTAACTGTTATATTGAGAGAAGTGATGAAATAGATGAAACTATAAAGATTTACAGACGATGTTCACTTTGTTTCTTAAAGTTGCTCCCACACCCACACGACTCACTCATGCAGGGTCTTCGAAGTGACGTAGATACTTCCTTATTGCTAAGGCCAATCGTCTCTCGGCAACTAAGAACTCATGAATATTTATTTAGCGATGACGACCATCTCGAACCGAGTTAACCCCTCAATCATGTGGCAAGCCAATTTAAGTTAAACCTCATTTTAAGATTATCAATACTGTTTTATTTGTGTGTGTTTTATATTCCAAATATAATGTGACAAAATTTGGCTTGCCATACAAGATAATGACAATAAAACTAAGCAACGCATTACATATCAAAACATATTCCTATATGATACATCTGATTTATAGTGTAATATTATAGCAAAAGGTTGAAGCAACATTAAATAATTCTGAAGAATAACATAATAGCACTACTTTTTAATAACAAACTACACTGCAAGACAAACAAGATAGCAAGATCAACTCATTGTGACTCTAATTAGTGAATTCCACACAAAAAAGGCCTCTAGAGACAAAAAAAAAATGACACAATGCCATAGTTCCAGAAAATATTTATTCAAGAGCATTTAGTAGAATCATACAAAACATCTTCAACTTGCGTTGTGACTTTTGGACACACACACACAGACTCTCAGATGACTCTAATGGTCTTGTTGGGTTGTTGTTGTGGCCTGCTGCTTCTCCAGGTCAAGCTGGAGGTCTTGATCTGGAGCTTTTTTAGGAGCTTCAAACATGGGTTTGTACACATACATTCCCCCCATCACTCCTATTAGAGTAGCAAAAGCAACCTGATGGAAGGGAATCCGTCTCCCAAACATGTCTTTAGGTTTCGAAGGACCAAGAGTCAGCGGAGAAGCATCACAACACTCTTCTGAAACACAAAGAAAAAGTTAATGTAGTCCAAATCCATTTAGAATGAGTGACAAACTGAAGGTTACAGATTACATAGTAAATGTGTGTGTGTGTGTGTGTGTGTGTGTGTGTGTGTGTGTGTGTGTGTGTGTGTAATATCATATTAATATGATACTTTGATGTTTAATAACGACAGGCCGTGGATATCATAAAATAATTTGTGTAGTACTCAAAATTATGTAGTTATACAAACATATAAATAAGGGTCAAGATAGATGATATTACTATGTAAGAATTAAATGTTAAATTACATACGAAACAAGAAATACAAATTATTCAATGTGAAAAAAGTTGAAAACGTCGATTAAAACATAACCCACATAATAGTCACGGCAGCGTTAGTAAATTTACCTTGCTTTCTACATAGAGAGATGTTTAGCTTGCAAAGAAGTATATATCATTTTTATACATTTGAAAGGTTTCTCCTCGGACATAAGCAAGGACGAAAAAGAACTACGGCAACACACTTGGCCCAAAAACATCACAGTACTTCCGCGTTTGTCATTATTTAAAAAAACGTTAATTTAGTTCTAAACGCACGTGAATGGCAACATAATGTTCTGCAAAATGTCCCCAATAAATACAATGAAAATAACATTGTTAAATTGAAAAATAACCATGTGAAAGTGATTCGCCCAATTCCAGCGTAGCCAAGCGACCGTGACGTCACCAGACCAAACGCGGAAGCGACACCAGTCCACGTTTAATACACAAATCTGGATGTAAATAAAGTACAAAACACGTACACACAAACTCCAGCTGTTCATGGCAGAACTCGAAAACACATGGACGCGATTCGAGGCCGGATTAAGCAGGCGACGTCACTTTCGGAGTCAGTGAAGCTGCGAAAGCGAAGCTCCGTCCTGTACAGCACAGATGACAGACCATCGCAGACGTTTGGTAAGTTTCTTTCTTTCTTTCTTTCTTTGTTCGGCCACTAACTTTAGCACACTGACTCCTTTTAACCCACAGAAGTCTTTGGCATCAGCATCACAGTTTTCCTCGTGGGTTTTCGCCTGCTGAACTGCCTCCTGGTCCAGACCAGCTTCGTGCCGGACGAGTACTGGCAGTCTCTGGAGATTTCCCATCGCATGGTCTTCAGATATCCTTCTCTGATTGTTTTCTTCAGAGATTGCCTGGGCTAGGAACTTTTCAGAAATTACATGATCTTGAGTGCATGAAGAGACTTTGTTGTGCTATTCATTCTAATTCAACATAATCAACTTCTCTTTTTTCATACTACTTTTACTACTGTTTTGTCCTATTTCTTTGAGTGGATTGAACGAGCATTTCACTGCATCTTGTACTTTGAGATGCCATTTAGTATGATTGATTGATTGATTTATTCATTAATTCATTCANAATAGTTACTTCTTTTATAGTCAGTTGTCGGTGAGTTTGGACCGACAATTTCTTTCTAAATCTGTTATGTGTTAATCTGTTACAATATTTCACATGCATTATATGATTGACTTTCGTTTATCTTATAAAAGAAAAAACCATTTATCTTTGTGATCATAAGATCTTTACGTCATTACATTTAGTTGTTTCTGTCTGATTGCAATCAATGGCATCATGGAGTTGTTGAGATCTTTAACGCTTCTCACTTATGGCTATGAGACGTGGGAATGGAAAGAAGGAATCCGTGGCTACTCTTATCCGCTGCTGTTTGCTGTGATCTACAAAGTTCTGCAGCTTATTGGCTATGACAGCGTTCAGCTCCTGGTAAGAATTCCCTGTGTGTGAGACAATAAATCAGTTTTCTGTTAAATCAGAAATGGCTTTCATATTTCACACAATTGCATGATAAACTTCAAATGTAATTATTTAACAAATTCAAATAAACAATGTTAAAAGGAGTTGTAAGTATAGTTTAAGGCAAAGCTCATATTTAGTTAATTGTTATTCATGTCCATGCAAAGTGAAAATGATGAAGCTTATCCTTGAAAATAACCCCTAGTGACGATGTTCGGTGTAAACTGTACACTGTAAAACATTTTTCATTCAACCAATTAAAAAAATTAGGGTAATGATTCACATATATATTTTATTTAAAAAAAAAATAGGGTAATGATTCACATCTATATTTTATTACTTGGACGGTCTAAAAAATATTAACTTAACTTAATATTTTTTAGTTGGTATTATTACCCTATTTTTTTTTAATTGGTTGAATGAATTTTTTTTTTACAGTGTAGCTGCACTGTTACACTTTAAATGATCCATTAACCAAGGTTCCTGCAGTTCTCCAGCTTCAGGGTCTGTAATAATGAATGCAGATGGTATCTGATTCCAGCATGTTCTCATGAAGGCTTGTGCCCGCAGGTGTTTGTTCCGCGTGTTTTCCAGGCGCTGATCGCGGCCGCCGCAGACCTAAAGCTCTACCAGCTCGTCCTGCAGTGGGAATCTCCAGATGTGGCCAGATGGACCGTGAGACACTCTGTCACAGATGTTCAGCTGACTCTTTCTAGTAATGATGTGTTATGTTATTTCAGTTGTTCTGTCAGCTATCCTCGTGGTTCACCTGGTACTGCTGCAG
Organism: Paedocypris carbunculus; assembly: GCA_028128575.1. Classification (NCBI taxonomy): domain Eukaryota; kingdom Metazoa; phylum Chordata; class Actinopteri; order Cypriniformes; genus Paedocypris; species Paedocypris carbunculus. The sequence goes on from SOMO01000157.1 coordinate 269,936, forward strand.
CCGGACCCTGACCAACACCACCGAGACCGTTCTGACCACGCTGGCACTTTGCTTTTACCCACTACCAGCCTCCAAAATGCAAGACAGGTCAGAAAATGTCTCCTTTGTGGGATAAATAAAGTCTCATTCATCCATTCATTTAGTCTCTACATCAACTTATCCAATCATACATACATTCGTCTGTCACTTCGTCTGTCTGTCTGTCTGTCTGTCTGTCTACTTGCATGTCTTTCCATTCCATGTTCATCCATTCATCCACCAATCTGTCAGTCTGTCTGTCTGTACGTACAAGGCTCTATGTCTAATTTTATATCATTTTTTCTGTCTATCTTTACCTCTGTCCTTCCTTTCTTGTTTCCTTCCTTACATCCAACCATGCCCGAAACATCCACCCATGCACAGAATATTTTGGGATTTTATTATGTAAATTGACACTTTATGACTCCTCCCCATTGGACAATATATGTAAGTAAAACAGAAGTCGGTGCTTGAGTGATTGACCGGTGTCTCCCCTCAGCTGGAAGTATTTGTCTCTGGTGGCGATGGCGGTGATTGTTCGTCCCACGGCTCTGATGGTTTGGCTCCCTCTGCTGCTCTATCACTTCTGTCAGGAGCAGAACAAGCTGAGGCTGATCACACACAACCTTCTTCCTGTGGCGTAAGTGCTGCTGTTTTCCCCAGTCGGGATCTTGGTGTGTGATGTGTGTGTGTGTGTGTGTGTGTATTCACAGGACTCTTGCTCTGGCTGTGTCATCTCTCATCGACTCTGTGTTTTATGGAAAGGTATTTCTACTTCAACACCTTTGCTCCGGGAACACCAGGACTGACGTTTGAATGTCTGTGTGCAGCTGGTCCTGGTGCAGTGGAACTTCCTGAAGTTTAATGTGCTCCAGAGCGTGTCTGGGTTTTACGGTACCCACCCGTGGCACTGGTACCTGACTCAGGGTCTGCCAGTCGTCATCGGCCCACATCTGCCCCTCTTCCTGCACGGCTGCTCGCTCACCACTGCGAAACACACGGTCCTCCTCATGGCAATCCTGTGGACCACAGCCATTTACAGGTCTCTTCCTCTTTACACGTTGCTTCCTTTACTTACTATACTTTTATACCTTTTTACTTCTACTTTCTTCTTACACTTTACTTTCTTATAACTCCCTCTTTACACTACACTTTCTTCCTTTTTACACAAGACTTCCTTTGCACGTCCTCTTTACCTCCTGTTTTTTCATTTCAGTTCTCTTGTACTTTCTCTTTACAATTATCTTTTTACTTCCCCTTAACATTTTACTTCTACTTTACACTTGGTCATTTTTACACTTTTCTTTGTCATCTTCCTATTTACACTTTACTTCTTCATAATACTTTGCTTCCTCTTTATTTTACCTGTTCTTTACAAGTTTGTCTGTTTAGCCAGACAGCAGACGCTAATCCCTTGTCTCAGGAAAGCACAAATACATTTGGATGCTGCCAGTGATATGCTGCGATTTGTTCCTTCTCTCTCAGTTTGCTGCCACACAAGGAGTTCCGCTTTATTTATCCAGTGTTGCCATTTTGTATGATACTTTGCGGTGAGTTCTATGCCGCCAGAAGCTTTTCTTTTACGCCAGTTTTCCTACCATTGTTATTTTTGTTTATCAGGAATGTCTTTGGCTAAGCTGCAGACATGGAAGAAGCCTGCCGCTGCTCTCTTGATGCTGCTGAATCTGATTCCTGCTGCTTACACGGGTTTGATCCACCAGCGTGGAGCCCTGGACGTCATGCGTGACCTGCAAGGCCTGTGTGAGCTCACGTCTCCGGAGCTGCTGGTCCTGATGCCCTGCCACTCCACACCACTCTACAGGTACACCACACACACAAACACACACATTTTGGTTATGCTTCCATTGTAGCGCATTTTTCATTTTCATGAACAAATTTGTCTAGATGTTAAAAGGTAACTGGGCAAATATGTGACATTATTTGCTGAGCACAATATAACCTGTTTTTCTCTAGTCATACTTTTTGAGTTTTTAACAAAATCTTGATAAGGAGACTTAATTCTTTTCATATGGTAGTATTCTTGTTTTGATAGGACGTAAAATCTCAGATTAGTTCAATTTATTGAAAATGACCAAATGGAAAGCAAGTCAAAATGGCTGCCTAATTGCGTCTGCTTAAATGAAACGATGAGGAAAAAAAGCACAATGCTCAGATGGAAGGTTTTGCATTAAGTGTTTCACTGGGGTTTTTCTTCTTCAGTCACCTGCACTGTCCTCTCAAGCTGCGCTTCCTGGAGTGTCCACCTGACCTGACAGGAGACCAGTCGCAGCTGGATGAAGCTGCTGTGTTCTTCTCCGACCCGCTCCACTGGCTCAGAACCTCCTTCCCGCCACCGTCCGCTCTCCCATCACACCTCCTGATGTTTGAAGGCCTGGAGAAGGTAAATTCTCCAGAATCCCACCATCAGCACTTCACAGAAGCTTCACATTCAGTGTCCGACCTTGTCTTGAAGTGTGATGATTACAAGCTTTACTTCCTGCATGAAATCGGTTTGCAGGAGCGTAAATACCCATACCAGTGGTTCAGTGAGAGGTTGCGATTCAGTAAACCTTCACTTTTAAACTTTAGTGCCTTTAAAGCCTACATTAAATATAGGTTGTGGTTTGTAAGTATTACATAGTTTTGAAACACTTTTAAAAGCCTGTAAAATGTAGTAAATGATAGTTGCTTTTCGATAAAGAAAATATAAATATCTAGTACAAAATAAACTTGACTGAATTTTTACTTGGGGACGAACCCTGGGTTGCGAACATCATTAAACCACAGGAAATTTGATGCGTATTGTGTGTGTGTGTGATGCGTTTCCATTGAAATAGGGTAAATGAAAGTGGCCAATTGTGTCAGTCACGGAAGTGTTCAGTACGCCTTTGTAACAGGCCAGTGTGATGACGTCACAGGAACAAGGCCTCTGATTGGTGCAACCCATTACAGCACTTTTTTCCATTGTCCATTAAATTTCTGATGTTTGTGGACTCTGAAGGAGCTGGTTGTGAACGTCAGTATATCAGTTGATGTGTTTGACCGGCAGACGTGTGTGATTTGCTGTTTCAGAAGATTTCACCATTCCTGGAGGAAAACGCATTTGTCAAACAAGCAGAAATCTTCCACACTCACTTTCCTGAAGGTCGAACGGGGAGGAACATCCTCTTATACAGAAGAGGAAACGGACACAAATAGGCCTGTGATTCTGTGTCAGAACGATGGAGGACTTGTTATTATGTGCGTTAAGACGTTTTTTCTAATCAGTGGAATTGAATTAATTGGACTTCAAAGAAAACACACAAATCAACGAGTGACTGTTTTAATATAAATGAAATTACAGCACATGACATTTTTAAGCTGATTTCAAGCTCTTACAGGAATGTTTAGCCAGCAAGTGTTAAAAAAAAGACATTTAAATAAAATGCTGCAGCACATCACATCCAACATACAACAGTGGGACGGTCACTGTCTCAAAATACATTAAATAAAATTTTAGTTTTAATTCTAGATGCAACATGAATTCATTTTATTTCTGCAGACGATGAATAGAAGTGTTTTGGAAACAAGACTCAAAACAAGTCAAAAAATAAACACTGTGCAAAACAAGCAAAGATGAAGCCAAAATCCTTCAGCATTGGGCTAATATTTGGGGTCAAAGGGCAACGGTCCCAGCTCTATTTTCATGTCGGCAAGCTGTCGGTTAGAGTCGCGTCCCGAACGGCTCGTTTTTTTTGCTCTGTGAGGCTTTTGGAGTTTCTTCTGGCACTGATGCCAAGCCTTGGCCTTGGGTTCTGGTCTTTCAACGGGTGGACTGCGAATTTACAAACAGTGAATGGGTTTAGGTTTGCCAACAACTTATGAGGGGATTCATGCGAGTCAACATGCAGGGTCTACTGTTTCTCAGACCTACAGACAGAGAAGCAACAGAAAGCTGAGCAGAACTCAAAAACTGACAAGACATTTGGTATAAACTCCTAAAAAATGACTGCATCTACTAATTGGTCATGAAACCTCTATTAGAAGGCCACCACGATGGAAAAGTTGGAAAAACACAAGGCCATGGCTTTCTAATAGAGGTTTTACGGTTATTGTGAAAAATATTAGAAAATAGATATTCATTAATGCTGTGCCTTGGGTCCAATAAACACGGTAATCTTGAAGTAGTTAAACCGCCCAGCTTAGTAGACGAGACAATGTCGATCAGAGACAAACATGAAGGACTCACCTTGGCCTGACATCGGTCAAGTACGTATCCCCAAAGATGTTCCGAAATATGTAGTCCTTCAGACCCCTGAACTCTCCAGTTCCGAGACTCAGATACTCATTCATCTCCTCAAGGTACTCTTCAACTCCGCTAACAAAATCTGTGAAAAGCATCTGATCGTGGATGAACAGGCCATTTTGGAAGAACTCGCCGATTAACAACTGAAGCTCCGTCCAGTGATGGAAATGGCCGACTTCTTTCTGCAGATAGCTGTAGAGGAGCTGGTTAAACTCCTCGGCACGAACGGGATCCACCGCTTTATTGAACAGGCTCATGGACTCTTCATAGGCACAGTCCAACACATCCATGCAGGTTCTTTGAGAACTTTTCTCCCCCATGATGCTTTGCTTCTGAGCCCCGGGTTTGCGTGTGTTCTGACTGCTGCGAGAGGTGGAATCATCAGTGGTCGACTTCTCAAAACGCTTGTGAAGAGGCTTCGAAGACCGCCACAAGACATCTTCAGCACGTTTGTTCCCTTGCTCTTTTAAGCCATCATGCTGAAACGTCTTCTTTCCGTTTCCCTGGTTAAACATGTCGGCAGCAGAGTCTTTGAAAATCTGGAACGTGGACTTGACGGAGTCTGAAAACTTGCGGAGATTCTCCTCAACCGCCTCTTTGGCTTTCTTGATCTGCTCCTTGTGATGGTTCACAAACTCTTTAGTGGAGTTTTTCACATGGTGGAACGTGTCTTTCATCTTTCCCATCATACCACTCTTGGACTTGTCGTCTCGGTCACCTTTGGCTCGGTCATCCGAGGACTTCGACTCCACATAGAGTCTTTCGAAAAGATCAGAGCGCTGCTGTTCAAATTTCAGCTTGGCTTCCAGCTCCAAAATCCAACTCTGAACTTTCTCTGTCTCAGATTTGTCCGCTTTCACTTTGAGGGTCATTTCCTCAAGCTCTTCTCGCAGTTTGTCTGTGACCTTGCGTTCTTTGTCCAGCTCTGAGTGCAAAACCCAGGTCTCGGTCATCAGAGCCTCCTTCTGGTTAATGAAACTTCTCACTTTCAGCTTTTTCTCCTGCAGGTGGCTCTTCAGGCGGTGGTTCTCTCCTTCGAGTTCATGGATTTGCTGACGATGATTCCTCATTTCTTCCTGCAGGTGCAAAATCAGCACCTCCTCTTGCTCCAGAGTTACCGCAAGTTGCTGGTTCTTCGTTTTCAGGTCCATCTGATTGGACTCCATTTCACCCTTGGATTGTATCAGCTCTTGGTCCAGATGTTTTTTCTGAGCCTGTGGGTAGTTTAAACAAAAAGTTGAGATGGCAAATGACCTCGGTCTCCAGGAGAACCTTTGTGGAGATAATTCCCGAGACATTTTGAAAAAGACGATGCACAGACCTGTAACTCCTCCTTGTTGATTCGAAGATTCTGGTTTTCCTTGCTCATCTCCTCTATGATTTTTGAGAGAGACTGCACCATGTTTTGCTTATCCTCTAGCCCTGCCCTCAGAAATTCAACCACTTCCTATTGGCCAGAAACAAAGCTTCATGAACAAGACCAACTGTGTCATTCATGGACAGCATTAGTGAAACTGCACAACATGGACTATCAATCCACATTGACATTTATTGAAACAATTCTACAAAGGTTCGCCATTCTTCTTCTCAGTAATATTTCGACTAGGTGAATGTTCTATATGCTCCCCACTTCTTGATGAGAAGCCTTTAAACTAAATCTTTCCTTCTCATTCACTCAATAAGCCACAGGGAATGCTAAACAAGGTCTATAGATATATGTCTAACATATTAGCTTGAGCAGAACACATTCAGAAAAACTGTAGATAAGGAGAAAATAGCACGAGACTCTTTTAGTGTGTATGTGGGACTGTGGCAGACCTTATTGACGAAATCCATCTTTTGCTCACATGGCAAGTGCTCATCATTCAGTCTCTCCGGATTTTCCACAGTACCTGCAACATATGGTACACACACACGTATGATTTATCACATTCTAGCCAGGAATGCCTTACTTTGAGTTACTACACATTTTACAATCAAGTGTTTTTTTAAAGAGCTTTTCTATACATCTATATCAAAGCTATTTTCTATTTTTCTTTTGTTTTCTAGAATCTTTTTTAATACAGTATGTGTTCTATATGTGTTTTCTAGCTCTTTCCGGTGGTTGTTTTTGCAGTGTACAGCACTATTAACAGTACTTCCTGCTAGGGCTTATTATCAGAACTACTGTGCATTAGTGTTAATGAAGATTTTTGAGAAGAAGGGCTGGTCCTGTTTACCATAGAAGTGTCTGAAGCTCATGCTGAGAAGGATGAGCAGTGCCATCAGGATGCAGCAGTTTAGGGAGCTGCTCATATCACATGAGTTTGAGCTTCTGGCGGAATGAACCTGCAGATCCTCCACAACCTGACCAAAATATTACAAAACAAAATATTTTGCTTACATCGTGTTTTCAGGCAACATCAAACAACTAAAACTATGAATAGAGTAGTTTATTTTTGGTTTGTATTCCTTTTGTTTGCTATTTTTTTTAAAGGTGTTCGAAATACCAATTGGTAAATTATAATTGGA
>SOMO01000157.1:277281-291315 GCA_028128575.1 Paedocypris carbunculus
ATTCACCCACTGAAGAGCCAGTGCCTATTAACTTGAAGCGCGTGTCTTCGGACTATGAAAGACAACAGGAAGCCCAAAGAACCCTTTATCAACACATGAGCAGGCAAACTCCACACAAAAGACCCCGGGGTGTCTCCATCCTAAGTACTGTTCCATGTCAGCACTGAGAAACTGAGCAAATGGAGATTTGTGATAAAACACATTCAAAGGTGTGGGGGGAAAATGTGCACACACACAGCCAAACACAGGACTGAACCTTCATGTGACTCCTTTGTCAGGCCTAAAGCTAATCCTAGAACAAAACAAGCCGAGCTGAGACCGTATCAACAGTGGAGTTGACGCAGAAGTAGGTCAGACAAACAGGTTGTGGTGGTTTCCACACGCTTACGCAGGTTTCCTGCTCTCACGGCTTCCAGCCATTTCATCAAGCAGGTTAATGTGTCGTGGACCTATTTTTGCCCGACTGCTGTTCTCAAAACAACAGCTCGCACTAAAGCCCAGCCGCTGACAGCTGTATTCTCCCGGGAGAGATGGCAACATGGCTATTAGCTTATAATGGAAACCTTGTTCACTGTGTTTTGCTGTATCAAAAAGAAATAACTGAAGCTCTGTATCAAAAAACATTAAATAAATACAAATAATTTCATTTATGTAGACTTGGAGCTGAAGGCAATAAAGAAACTCTTGGCCTGGAGGTAGGACACACCCCTGGATTGGTGGCCAACCAATCACAGAGTAAGACACACAAACACACACATTCACACTCTCATTGTAGATAAACTGTAGAGCCAAAGGATACCCACGCAAGCATATACACACTTTTCTAAAATTGGGAAACATCCTCTTTCTCCACACTTTTTCACCAAATGAAAACCTCTCTTTCCCCACTCAAGAGAAACATCTAACGGAATCAATGCACTGATTTTGAAGTGTTACAGTGCCAGAGGAGGTTTTTTTTACCTGGCCACTGTCGCATATGTGCTTGCTCACTGATTATAGTTTTTTTTTACATTTTCACACATGCACTTTGAGACAGCTGTAATTGTGAAAAGCGCCCTACAAATACAGTACACTGAGCTTGAACTTTAACTAAAATGAGGATCAACATTTACACTCACTCGTCTTTGTCTCACTGAATGTGTACTGGCTGCTAGAAGAGCTTCCCATAAAATCCTCACTTCCTGTTTCCTCTGACAAGGTGTAGGTTGGCTCCTCCCATGAGTCTGCCTCCACCTCCCTCCAGTTTTCCAGTGTGACAATATCAGAGTTTTCGCTGGACGAGCAAAGAACCCGCTGTTCTTCAGCAGCAACATCCTGCATCACCTACACACACACAACCAAGAGTATTTTTAAGCATCGTCTCTGCAACAGAGCAACACAAGCAGAAATGCTCCACCTCTTGCAGGGCTTCCGCCTGTGATGCAATTTCCTCTCTCAGTGTCAGGTCCAGAGACGATTCTTCCAAACTTTCATTTTCAAATCCCTCGGCTGAAAACAAGAAAACAAGACATTTTGCTGCAAGCACATTGCTTGTGCTTAAATGGGAATAATCGTTTTATGTAGCCACATCTGTGTAACACTGTGCTTGCTACACAAAAGTAGATGGTTTAATTCCATGGGATAGAATGAACAGTTCACAGAGTTCCTGTTTTTTGTGTGTTCTACAGTATTATGCAGTTTTTGGTGGCTAACTAGTCCTTATTCGTTCATAGAATCACTGTTTAAATTCCAAAACTTGCTTCTTATTACCTACTGGATAATAAATGTTATCATCTTCTCAAATGTTTTACTTTTTCTCAATTGCAAATTTTTCCCTTTGACATTGAGTAAGCGTCATCTTTTAAGGTTTGTCCTCGTAGCATTGATATAAGGTTAGCATTGTGATGAAACGTGTAGTTTTAGACTAGCATGACCAGCTCTCACATGTAATTATAGTCACCCTGGCATCAGTGAAATAATAGTTCAAAAAAGGCGTCTCTTTCATTACTAATACATCTAGTAGCATGCTATGTTTGCAACAAGGCTGTGGGTTTGATTTCCACAAGAATTCCCAAGGAAAACAAATATTTGCAACTGTTATGCACTGGAATTTTTCTTTGACAAAATTCTTAAACGAAGATGTATGGCCCACTGTTTTTAAACTACAATGCTAGTACGAAACCTTGGTCACTTGAAATCAACAGTACTAAACTAAATACACTTGATTTTGAAGGCAATTTAGCATAACTCACATGCAAGAGGAACATCTTCTACCAGTCCCACGCCGGCAGCAGAATCCACCTCATTATCCGGCCCGAGGGTCTCGATATCCGAACCCTAAAATACGCAACACCACATGATAAACTGTAAAAATGCATCTGCCACAAAAGTCTGTATAGTAAACGCGCAATATACAGGTCTGGGATCAGCTTCAATCAAACCCAGAATAAAAATTACCTCATTGCCAATGACGGTCCAATCACTGTCGCTGGAGCATGCAGACATCTTCAATCGCCTGAAGGTGAAAACACAAGATTTAAAGCTCCAGAATTCCTCTACTTTTTTTCACACTACCAGTTTCAGAGCAGATCAAGTTTTATAACTTTAACCCTGTTCCTTCTGACTTCAACCCCGGTTTATTCATCGTCCTGACACTAGGTTAAAGCAGAAAGATGTGAATTTCTCTACTTTAATAGAACAAAAAGCAGCCTCACAGCACAAAATCCCTCAATCACACTTCAACCAGCATTCAAATGACTGAATGTAAAGCTAACGTTAGTTTACAGTGTCATAAATCGCTCTGTGTGTGCAGGGATGAAGATGTCCGCCCGACCTGATCACTGGTAACTGATTATTCCACAAGAGCATTTACTACTGAGAATTCAAGTTTTCAAGAGAAATATTTCTAAAAACGAATGTTTATTAGTCCCACACTCCAACAGCCATGTCATTAATGATGTAAATAGGAAACAATTAAGCTAGAGCTTAATTTTATAACTGTGTGTATGGTGAAAGTTGCTAATGGCAGAACAACAACATCATCACACACACAGCGATAAGGATGTTTTTCAGCCATCCTCAGTTTTGGCGTTACTGAGGTTGCAATTGCATGACAAAACGCCTTGTTTGTGTTGTCATGATAATGGAATTTTCCATCGCTAGTAGACAACCATACAAACATGACAATGTAGTTAAAGTACAAAATATTGAGATGAGAAAAGTCTGATATCGTCTTAAAAAAAGGATTGATTAAAAGAAAAAGAAAAATCAGTAACTTCTAATACTCTCACAAATAGAATCCTAAATATTGGTTTGGTTGTTAATTTATCCGTTCAGTCCAGCAATCTGTCGTTCTGATTATAGATATTTGTTTAGAGCAATACATTTATATATTAAAAAAAAAAAAAAGGAAAAAAAGCCCATCACAATGTATTGATACATTATATTAATAAGTTCACAAATGTGGGCCAAATATCTGTCTGTCGTCTTGTCCTCTTTGTCTAATCATCCATCCATCTATCCATCCATCCATCCATCCATCCATCCATCTAGTGTTATCAGGCAACGACATTAACTTACTGTCAACAAATCCAAAGATGTGCATAATAACTATCTGTTTTTTCCCCTTTAACAGTTCATTTTGAAATCGAAACTAACTAAAATTAGCCAAAAATTGGCTTTCGGGACCATTTTGAACACAAAATCTGCTTAATAAAAATTTCTACAGCACAACAATGCATTGAGACTTTAAATGTTTTAGCATGTGCGGGATATAAGTATAATTAACACAACCACAGGAAATGTAAACCACATATCCGTGCAGACTGTAGTGTTCCGTCTGTCTTTTTTAGAAATGGAAAACGGGCTGAATACGCCTAGAACCCAAATAAATATATGCTACAAAACAATGCTATAAAATAACAGCAACTTACCCGATTTTACGCTATATGTTTTGCTGTAGAGCGAAATGAGCGAAATGTCGCTTGTGCAAATCACCATTAATCGTCACGCCTCTTAAACTGAACCAAACATCAACACACCGAACCAACAACGATGCAATAAGAAATCACTGGGAGTTGAAGTTTTTTATCTTAAACTTCCGCGTAATCGTTTGTTACGTATTAACGCGTTGCTACTACGTTTCCCGTGATGCACCAATAAGCGGTAGCGCCATTGGGACAAACGTGTCCAAAGTGACTGTTGTAAACAAAAACCGTTTTGTTTTTTAAAGCGACAAAACCTTTACTATGAAACCTTTTGATTGGAAATGTTCATTCTTAAAACGAATCAAATGTTTTATTCCTCCATGTAAAATGAATAATGCATTAATACTTGCGCACGCGCCGTAACGTAAGATTTCGTTGCCTAGCGATGGGGAAGGTAAACAGAGCTCCTCGTCTACCCCGAGGTAAGACTTTCTTTCTCTCTGCCCATCTAACATGTTTTTTGTTTTTATATTTCACGCTTTGTTCCTAAACTGTTATTGTTAACTGAATATGTTTTATGTATTTTACAGTACTACTTTACAATGGCCGAATTTGAGAATCATTTTGCAATGGCCCAGTGTGAGAATTATGGAAACCCAGTTTTCACATGTGTGTCGACAACAGACTTATCGGCTGCTCAACCAGCAGCACAAGATGTTCCGAAGCTTCTGTATAAAACCACATCCAGTAACTATGGGAGTCTAATGCCTAGGTTTGAATCCTGCCCCTGTTCGTATCATCCCATCACACAGCAATTCTCAAAGAAACTTGGGATGTGTGGAATGTTTCAGGACAATTCTTTTAACACAAGCTCGGACAAAAGCCTTGTGTATATTCCACATGTAAAAAAATAAACTCATTAAGGATGTCTCATAAAACAAACATGCAACTTGTAAATTGTTATAAACTGTTTTACATATGTTGTGCTGACTGAAAAAAATGTAATAAAGAAAAAGTTTTCACATATGGTAGTTTATTTAAAAAAAAAAAAAAGAACTAGAACAGTTCTGTCGGTTTCAAGTAGATGTGGTGTTGTGTATCTTCTGCAGAATGTTGTCGACCTCCACTTTTAGAGCGGCATTGTCAGGTTCGATCCGTAGAGCCGCCTGATAATCCAGTAGACCTGTGCAAATCAGATTGAAGCACTGAGTCCTTACACATACGAACTTGCATTTGTAGCAGGCTGAAGAAATTCATGACTAAAAGACGTATATAAAAAAAAACTTAAGCTGAAATCTCCTCACCTTCACCAAAGAGATGGAGCTGACAGAATGCCATTCCTCTCCTCACGTGAGTCTTCAGTCGGGCTTTGGCGTTTGCAGCCACCGCTGGGGTCAACAGTTCCAGAGCCTGTGGAGCAGCTCAGATGAGTCTACATCTAAACAACACCACAAAAAGAACCACAGCACGAACCCGAGAACTGTCTTCCAGGGCTTTGTGAAGGTTCCTCATCTTTAGATGACAGGCCGCTCTGTCGGAAAATAATTCCGGCATCTTGTTGTTGAGTTGAATGGCCAGATTATAGGCGTTGAGGGCACCAAGGTAGTTCTCTGCCTCAAAAAACTTGCTGAAAGAAGGAATGTCATGTAAAAATGCTACATCTGTCCCAAAGGCTGGTGTTCAGTTCCCAAAAGTAGCTGAGATGACAATCCCAACATGAATCCCATCTATCCATTTTTTAATCAACTATTGCATTTCTTAGTCTCGGGAGCTGGAGCAATACTGAGGCACGCAGGGCACACCCCCAGTGGCTGACCAATCACAGAGTGGGAAACACACACACATATCCACTTACACCTACGTATGGGCAATTATCCTGATTCCAATTCTGCATTACGTTATACTGTGTGAGGAAACCGGACAACCAGAGGAATTCTAAAGAATATGCACATGAAGAATTTTGCACCTGAGGAAATGAATTTGTATACCTATGTAGAAAATATCAAATTTCTAAGAAACGAACAAAAAGGCTGCACATTTTCGTCAGCAATGCAATCTTTGCATTTTCATTTAAAACATTTTTTTTTTGTTTCAGATTTTTGGCACTAGTTTCATGTGGGGGTGACCCTTGCTCTGATTGGATATCGATTAATATAAATTTACATTGTATATTTTTGGGACTAGTTTGATTCCCTAAGCCTGAACAGTTAAATGTGTTTCAAAACCCAATGACATCACACATTCAATAATATCTGAAATACTCACTCTGCCTTCTCTTTCAGCCAATCAGGGTTTCTCTCTTCCTCACTCAAGTGGTCCAGCATGGCCGCTTCAGCATCCACAGCTCTCCTGGCCTCGGCCTGTTTCTTTAACCACTGCACAGACAGGACATATTTTGTTAACAGATGCCGATAATATTGACTTTTCAATTTCAGGACACGAGGAACAGAAGAACATGCAAACTCCACAGGGTAAGACCCAGAGTGGACCTCGAACTCGAAACTCATTTCTTAAAGTCATTGTTTAATGTACAGAAGCATCTCCTAGTTTGATGTTTGGTTGTCCTGACCTCCTCCTCCTGTTGAACCAGAGACTCCCGCAGCGGCGTGGGAAAGACTCGCGGAGTGAAGCTGATCTGAATGCAGCCGCTGGATCGAGGGGCAGGAAGCGTCTTAACGTTCACCTTACTGCTGTTCCGAGCTGGGAGCGACAACGCTGTTAGATTTGATGCCTCCAGAATAATTCAGGGTCACTTACCTGTGGTGCTGACAGGAGTTGAAGGTGTTGGAATGTGTTTAACCGAGTTTGTGTATGTCCTCAGCTCGGCCACGGCTTTCTCACACTCCTCCTTCTTCATCTGCTGAATTCGATCTTGCGCATCGCTCTCCATCTACGCACCCGACCAGCCACGACATTAAAAAAGCTAAAGTCTTTATAACAAGATTATAATTTAAGAAATAGTTATTCAAAATGTTAGCAAATATGGGATGTTATTATTATATTATTCACAAATTACCACTAAATGCAAGCCTAATATTTAGTGTCTTGACTCTTGAGCCTTACAATCACTGCTTGCAGCTAAATATATACAATATTAAATTTGCATTATTATATATTAAAATTAGGAAAACAAAATATTGTACATACATTTTGTATTAATAATGTAATATTTACAATACGTAATTCAACTATCCAAAACATAACATTACTTAATTTCAGTTGTAATATTACTAATTTGTATTAAAACATAATATATTATAAACGTATAATATCGCATTTATTTATAACCTATTATTTTCCTAAGCTTATTCCATTTCTAGGTCACAAGGAGCTGGAGTCAATCTCAGCATCTCTGTGCTGAGGCAGGATACGCACTTGCTTCTTGCTGAGATGTGACAATACTACCCACTGCGCCCCCATGCAAAATGTTAATAAATGTTAATAAAAGTGTAGAATAGTAGAAAGATAATAATTGGTGAATAAATTTAAAAAGCTAAAGAACACATTACAAGTGAAATGATTACCTTCATGATGGTTTCTAGGGCGTAATTCTTCTCTTCTTTAACCTTGCATTCTCTGGTTTTAGACTTCTCAGCATATTTCTCCTGCACTTTCACAATAGCTTCTTCTCGAAGCTGCTTCTGTTTTTCTTTATCTTTAGAATTTTGGAAACAAGAGAGATTATGAACTAAAACTCTGTGACAGTAGGACACTTAAATTTTGGCACCTGACTAGTCAAGGATACAAACCTATATCTGAACCAGTAACCTTTGGTTGCAAGTCTAACATTCTAACTTGTTACAAGCAGTCATCAACTGTCTATATAAGTTTTAAAGACTTTCAGAACTGTTTTCAATATAAATTCTTTATAGGTATTATTTTTAAACGACAGTACAAATTCATTACACAAAATTTGTATTCACTAAACAAAAAGAACTGTAAACTTCTCTCGAAACGCTTTTTTAACAAACCCATAGTAAAAACAAAACACAAGTCAATAAATTGAACTATAACTCACCGACGACCGCAGAAAGCTGCTCCCACTGTTCGTGCCTCCTCTTGGGCAGAGAGAAGTGCGCCACACCGTTGCCAATCCTTGCCACGCTTTTCTCATCATCAATGTGTGCGAATAAGAAAAGCTCGAATAAGAACGGCGGAAAACTTAACTGCGTCATTAACAAAAAAAAGAATAAAAAGAAATTCAGAAAAACGCTAGACACACCCACCCACACACGACAACGGCGTCATGGATTGTTTAAAAAAAAAAGCAATCGTACCTTTAGATACTCGTCCGTACAGATGACATCTGCTTTGCTGCATTTTACACCTTTCAACGGTACATTGATGAACACTGTGTTGTTATTTTGGGTCCACGTGTGATCTCGCACCATCAGGGGCATGACTGAGTGACCGACCGACCAGGCAGTGAAACGTAAACACTAGTTGCCATGGCAATGACGTCATCATCATCGGTTCCAAAATGCGCACAATGCATGTAGTATTTTAAATTATTGCAGTTATTATTGTTGTTGTTATTATTATTATTATTATTATTAATTTTACTGACTTATCTTACTATTATGAGGTACTAAGTCATAATTACGACCTTTCTTCGAGTTTTATTAGTGGCGAAAACGGGATTCCAAAGACTTTCATACAAAGCCTTAATCTTTTGTAATCTTTTTACATTTATAATGAAAATACAGTTTTACCGTTTGTATGGTTATTAAAACTACAATCTCCAAGAACCCGTTGCGTCATCAGGAAGTGACTATCTCCTATAAATGTATTTCCGCTTTTATGCCAAGCCCTTTCCTGTCTGCGGCCTCCGGCAAGATGGCGGTGCAAATTTCGAAGAAGAGAAAGGTTAGCATAAGTCTGAGCAATTTTATTTTAAAATAGAAGATGAAATGTAGTAATTATTACTGTTTCAGATTGCGTTAAAGTTTGTCTACAGTTTTAGATGTGCCGGTGATCATTCGATTTGCCCGCAAAGATGGATTGAGTCGGATTCTTTCGGGCCGGATTCAGAAGCCAAACATGGCAGATAGTAGCAGCGTTGAAATTTAACGTGGTTGCAAAGGTTCAGCGTTTGCAAAGGTTTATATCGTTTAGAGCAGCGTTTTAAATGAGCATAAGACGCTCATCAATAATTGCTGTGGCGTTATCACGTTTTTAGTAATTGTCCTAGGTTCTGTACTTTTGGACCGGGAATGTCAGTTCATGTTGGAAGTAGCGTTTTAATTTAACAGTCGGTCAATTGACGTCATTTCTGCGTCTTTCGGAATATTATAACATTTCCATATGTTTTATATTGTACAATAACTTTAGTGGTGTCATGTTTTGTTCAATGATGTTTTTAATGACGTTTCTGTGACATGTACATTTTTTTTATTTTTGGGAAGTGGTAGTTAGATTTCAGACTGATAGCTGAATTCTCTGCTCAGGGCTTCATTAATTCGTGCAAACTCTTTAGTTTGTGTCAGATGGCATCTTTAAAGCCGAGCTGAATGAGTTCCTGACCCGCGAGCTCGCTGAGGATGGATACTCCGGTGTTGAGGTCCGTGTTACACCTGCCAGAACAGAAATCATCATCCTGGCTACCAGGTCAGGGGTCAGACTCATCTCGGAACACGCTGGCCATTTCAGCATGGATTCATGAATCTATTTTGTTTTTTTTTTTTTCCCCTAGGACCCAAAACGTTCTGGGAGAGAAAGGTCGGCGTATCCGTGAGCTGACTGCTGTTGTTCAGAAGCGATTTGGCTTTCCTGAGGGCAGTGTGGAGGTGAGACTGTCTTGATGAATTGCATCAATTCAAAAAATGTTTGAGATGTTGTTTTCTATACACGTCGTCTTGTTTGGTTGTAGTTGTATGCGGAGAAAGTGGCCACTCGTGGACTGTGCGCCATTGCTCAGGCCGAGTCTCTGCGCTACAAGCTGCTGGGGGGACTGGCTGTCCGCAGGTGAGGGTTCACTTCCCAGCATGCATCAGATCCAGTCCCTTCAGTGATGATACGATGACGAGTCGGAACCGGACTGTCCTGTCTGAGGATTCTGGGTCAGGCGCACGTTCTGTGTGTCTGGCTTTAGTTCCTCAGCGCAGGCAGTCCTTTTGCCTTGAAGACATTGAGGCATTTGTCTGAGAAGGATTAGGAAGTGTCCAAATTGAGTTGAGTTCCGAGTGATGTCATGTTGTAGTTAGACCTCTTTGCCATTTCAGGGCCTGTTATGGTGTGCTGCGCTTCATCATGGAAAGCGGTGCCAAGGGTTGTGAGGTGGTGGTTTCTGGCAAGCTCAGAGGTCAGAGGGCCAAGTCCATGAAGTTTGTGGATGGCCTGATGATCCACAGTGGAGACCCAGTCAACTACTACGTGGATACTGCCGTCCGTCACGTGCTACTCAGACAGGGTGAGTTTGACTTCTGATTGAAAGATCTAAATCTTTGCTAACTGTATCTAAAATTATAAACATGTTTTGTTTATTTTGGCTAAAAATGCTTAAAGGGCTTTGTATTCTTTACCCTCTGTGTGAAGGTGTCCTTGGAATCAAGGTGAAAATCATGTTGCCATGGGATCCCAGTGGCAAGATTGGCCCCAAGAAACCTCTGCCTGACCACGTCAGCATTGTGGAGCCCAAAGAGGAGGTCCTGCCTACCACCCCGGTGTCAGAACAGAAGGGCACTAAACCCGAGGTCCCAGTGATGCCACAGGGTGCCCCAGTGCCCACTGCATAATGGGTACAACCAACATTCTCTTTGTGCTTTGATTTTTTTCCCTGAATATGAGTGCCAGTTCCTCTTAAAGGAGCTGTGACTTCGCTGATGACACGATGACGAGTCGGATAGGTGCCGGCCTCAGGGGTTTCTGGGTCAGGCTCACGTTCTGTGTGTCTGATTTCAGGTCTCCTGAGGTTGAGTGTACTTTTATATTGAAGACGTTTGAGGCATTTGTCTGAGAAGACTTTATTCTTCGTTTGCTTCCTGTTGATGCATTTTAATTTGATTCTAATAGTTTGTCTGTTGTTTTACAGGCTGGAGTTTAATGGCGGAAGATGTGCGCTTTTCTGTATAAAATAAACAACTGAACGGAAAATTTGTTGTCATTTTTCTTTTGCTGAATCAAAACTTTATGTTGCATGTTTTTGGCCAGTGCTAGCCTAAAGACTGTTAGACCAGAATTCAAAATCTAGTTCTAATCTAACAGATTTTCTTCTGCAGCACTGCAGATGAGATTATCACCATGCTTATGATTCTGATATCTGGGTTTATAGACATCCATTCTAAAGTGGTTTCTTATGTGAAACTATTATAAGAGAGCAAATCATTTCCTTTCACTCTACAGCTAAACATCATTTACGTGTTGCCCTGTAAGAAAATGAAATTGTTGCTCCACACTGGGGAAATTGCATATACTGGATACACGCACTTCAAACAAGTTAAGTGAGCAGCGTTCAAAACGGAGCGGACACGAGTTTAGTAAATCATGTGTATTCCCTAATGGTGCCAAAGTCTTGCCGTCTGTTTTTCACCCTGTTCATGACTAAATTGACTTAAGTCCAAAGTGTGCAAAATCCTGGGTCATTTCTGATTTTGTTAATAATGCTTCTAATAATTTGCTAAATTTTTATTTGAACTGCGCTTTACAAGTAATCCTCTCAAAGTGCCTCTTAAAATGCTGCACACCATTTTTTGCCCGGTGAAATAGCGGCAGCCAATCTGCCAGCGTCCACTTC
Organism: Paedocypris carbunculus; assembly: GCA_028128575.1. Classification (NCBI taxonomy): domain Eukaryota; kingdom Metazoa; phylum Chordata; class Actinopteri; order Cypriniformes; genus Paedocypris; species Paedocypris carbunculus. The sequence goes on from SOMO01000157.1 coordinate 288,919, forward strand.
ACCTGGGCGTACACACCCACACGGCCAGATTCCCCTGAAACGCATATTTTTTTGGACTGGGGGAACTGTTGCTCCAGGAGGCAACCCACGCTAACAAGGGGAGAACATGCAATTCTTCACTCTTCTTGAATTGAGGGAACATGATCAGGAACAGATGAACTATGGTGATTATAGATTCACTAAAAGCCATTTGTATTCTGAGTACCAAATTCTGCTAGTTTTTCCATTTTAAAAAAAGGATGAGACTGATGTGCATCTTTTGGCCCAATCATGCTACTCAATGCAGACTTAGAGGGGCTGGCAGTTTAAGCAATGTGTATTGATCATTCACTTCAAGTCCTAATTTACAATAGATTTAGCTTTTCTACAATCAGATGGTGCACTGTAATCTCACTCCGACTTTGTTATTGGTTGACATTATGGATGAAGAAAAGGCGTTTTGTTGAGCGTAATGATTTCATTTCACCTTTCAGTTCAGCAGATATTATATATCCTGGACATTACATCACCATACGTCCATCTATTCACTGCTGCCACAAGCTGCTTATTGCTGTAGACAGAACTCTACAAGTCCACCCTTAAAAAATCAGACTGATCTTGCTACTCTTCTAATGTTTTTGATGTATCCATAATTATTTTCTCCATTATTGGGCCTATTGAGCTGATGGCATCTGGTTTCACGTTGACTGACCAAAAAGTGAATTTTGTCCCATTGCTAACGATGGGTCATGGAGAGCTGGAGCCAGCGTCTCAGGGTCTGAAGGAGGATGCTGATGGCCTATCAGTTGCAGAGCAAGACACGTGATCACACCTAGCTATTAGCAATTTTTACATGCAGGTAGTGAGTGGTTTATTCGATAGTTAACTAAGTTTAATATCTGCACAGTTGAACTTTCATTTGATTATGACTCGTGTTTCTTTACTGTTAAGGAACGTGTTTCTTTTAAAGAAGTTCGCCGCTAAATTTTACATATTTTTCATTCAATGTGATTATCTTAACAAAAAAAAAACAAAGAATACTTTATAGTGTGGAGAGCATGGATGTGCTTGGGGGACCGAGTCTTGTTTGGATCCTGAGAGCACGAATGTGTGTGTCATGGGTGTATCTTACCAGGTTACACACACACGCACACAACACACACCTGCGGTCTGACTGCACGCAGCGCTGACGACCATGAGTTTACCGGATTATAAATCTTCTGGGAAACAGTCTACGGCTCCGGGACTCTCGGTGAGATTTTAGTGATTGTTCGATGGTTGAACGTAACAGCTGTTCAGTTCTTGGTCGATCGATTTGAATCTGGAGCGATCGTGTAAAAAAGCCACGGCGCGTTCCGGCGGCTTCATGCAAATTGGTTCGGCGTCTTTGTTGTTTAAATCGACGAATTATGATCTATTAATTGCTATTATTAGATGTGTGTTTTACTTTGTAAGTATGTGATGCTTTAAAAAGGGTAGAAAAGTTCATTTCCTGTTCGTTTTTTTGGCATAATATTTCTTTTGTGTCAGATATCTGTCTGACTTTCTTGCCAAATAAGTGTGAATTTCTCTTCTCAGAAATCACACATCATACATCTGAACGTTGGCGGACATGTCTTCACCACCACAGTGGGTACCTTACGAAAATTCCCGAGCTCCTATCTGGCTGAGATGTTCAGTGGATCCACCAAGCTTCGGATGGACTCTGAGGGCCGTTACTTCATAGACCGTGATGGAACTCACTTCAGTAGCATCCTGGAGTTCCTCAGAACAGAGAAAGTTCCTACTGAACACCTTCAGGAGCTGCACAGCGAGGCTTTATATTATGAAATCACATCTCTGGTCAAAGCCATTGAGGAGACGCCTCAGTTCTTTGGGGAGACGGTGGGACGGCAACAGTTCTTGGCTCATGTGCCTAACTACAGAGAAAACCTGGAGGTGATCGTCCGGGTTGCCAGAGCGGAGGCCATTGCCTCGCGCCACTCCACCATAGTTGTGTGTGTAGTGAGGACAGAAGAGGATTTAGCCAGATACACGGAAGCCATCAGCAGTCTCGACACCCCAAAAGATTCTGTGGTGAGCTTCGGTCCATGGAAAGCTCCAGCATTGGTGGAGGACCTTCTAGATTGTGTCAAAATTGACATTGAGGCCAAAGGCTACAAGATCAAGATCCAGCCTCACAATACAGACAAAGGTTTCCTCTTCAAAAGCCACAACTTCTTCTACAAACTGATTTTTACCTGGTGGTGAAGTGAGTTTGTGTCTCCCTCCCTCGAACAATATTGACTCAAGTCATGCTCTCTCTGCCTGTGACCTGTAGTAACCTTCTGCCAACTTACTTTTATCTTTATGAATGTTTAAAAATCAAATACAGTCGGTTTCTGTTGTGTCACTTTAAATAAAATATGATTTAAAATA
>SOMO01000157.1:301701-324698 GCA_028128575.1 Paedocypris carbunculus
ACAGATAGCGGTATATGCCCTGCAAACCCGGATGTACAGTATACTGTATCTATACGTGCGTATTCATGTAACTGACCAGTTTTCTTGTGTTTCAAAAGTATATGAGAAAAACCATGCGCACATTCACCTAGAATCAGCGCAGAACATTTAAATTGAACAAAAAAGTCATAAACTTGCCTTCGTTTTCTACTCAGTCTCGCTTATGTTTATCTTTTTTCCCCCTTATGTAACACGTGACAAACATGGCCGTACTCGACGTCAGAACACACCCCCTCCCCGATGGCTTTCACAGATTGGCTGGAGCTCAGTGACGTAAGAGCGCAGGACCCAGCTCGCCGCGTGTGGTCCTCATCCTCTGTCGTTTGTGAAAAAAACATCAGCCTTTATTTCTATTGTTCCAAGTTCTGAACCCTCCCGATGTGTTATTTTATATCATTTTCATCAATTATGTATTTCTTTTTTCAAATGTTACGCTACACCAAAAAGGCGCGTTTGATGATGCTGATGAAGAGAATGGCGATGACGCAATAACACCGTCCAAATGCGCTGTTTCCCCGTTTCCATGATGCTCTGGTTGTGTGTCGCGGTGAATTGTGGGCAGTTTTGGTCTAAGCGGAGCGCAGCTCGTCATCGGTAGGAAAGATGGCTGCTCCGGGCATCGCAGCGGCTCTTTCTCCGGCTCTCAGCCCCAGTTTCGCCGTCGTCTGCTCGTTTTTGGAGCGCTACGGATCCGTTCTTGATCTCCCCGAACTGACTTTCATCGAGCTGGAGCGATTCCTCCAGGAGACAACAGCAGGTGAGCGAGGCTGGATTGGTGTTTATCTAAAAGCATTGCTCATCTCTGCCCATCAGGGAAAATGATGGCTGGAAGTTTGCCGTGTCTGGTCCTCGTAGCTCGCAATTCACACAAAACGAGACATTCTTGCTTTACATGTGTTGTGAGAAACCATGTGTAATCCCCCCCACCCTCCATCTTCCGCTAGAAAGTCACACGAATCAATCTGAATTTCCGAATTGTGTTGCAATGATTGATTAGCAAAATTGCGGGGCGTTATCGGTAACTAATTCTTGTTAGTAATTCAGAAATAATTGTGTAATATGCGAAACCAATTGATCTGATTATTGTACATTTGAAATGTAAACGCCGAACCTGCTGGCTGCGCATGCGCAGATCGATCGCGAACGTAAGACGCTTTATTATCCGTAAACACTTTGGCTGCGAACTTTTGTTTACGCGTCGTTGACTTTTACCCGCATATAAGTGTGTTTCCACTTTGTGTTTACGCATGTTTGTATTTGAATATGCTCGATGTTCTGCGACAGTGGAATGCCAGTAAAACAAACTTTTTTTATACTTTGGAATAATTATAAGATTATTTATGTCGATTTACTAAAATATTAAAACACTGAATGGACACGCACATATTAAATAATAATAATAATAATAAATGAGTATTAATAAATACCATGTTTATTATTATACATGTAAATGATTATAATATTTATAAATATTATAAAAATATTCAACTAAATAAGTGATTACGGTTTGAGGTTTAGTATTAGTAGTATTAGTATTTTTAGTCAGCTCTTTTCATACTTTTAAATATCTGAAGAATAGCTGTTATGAGCAGGATTTTCCCTTGGTTTTACACATTTCTTGCTTTGTTTTTTCAGTTCCTCAGCTGTTGATTGAGCTCCATGTAAAACTGCTGCGTAAGATTGGAAAGTCGGTCACTACAGACAAATGGGAGAAATATTTGGTAAAGGTAGGTAAGAAGCGCACATAACAAGCATCCGGTGTCTTTAGGTGATGCTGACATTTCTCGTTTCTTCCTCCTTTTATTTTATTTGAATGGCTGACTATATAAACACACGGCTTGTTGGAAAAATGTATGTAACCATAGAAACTAATGGTTCCTATGTGCAGATAAAGACAAACACACATCTATAAACTCACACAATTTTGTGTTCTCATTCGTACCTATTCTGTCTTTTTACTATTTCAATGGCTGTATATGAGGCCACATAACCGATTGAAACAAATTATATAATAAAACAAATAGGGATGATGATCAATCAAATTGTTCTTGATAACATCATCTGTGCTTTTAGCATTAATTCCATTGTCTTATTTAATTGTTGAACGATGCATTCTCGACCGCAGTTGCCATACAGTTTCTTTAGGAAATTAGTTTTGGTTTCATCGGAGATGAACATCATTACTTGTTCTGCAGATGTGCCAGGAATTCAACAGCACCTGGGCTTGGGAACTAGAGAGAAAAAGCTACTTGGAAATGACGGTGGAGTGTAAGACTGGGATTCTAAAGGTCAGCATAAATCATCAATCATTATGAATACTCTATCTGCGGTTTGATGTATCTGGAAATCGTTTTTTTTTTTTTTTTTTTTACATGTATTACTGTAATAAAATATGAAGAAATTAACAGATATTTAGTTTGCATGATTAAGAAAAAAAACACTACAAGAAACTTAGTTTTAATTTGACTTTCTAAAGTTTAAAAATCAAGTTAAAGTGTGAACACCAATAATCTAATCCACCTTAATGGAAACGTAGCCAGGTCACACTAATGACCATCAGATTTATTACCACTTTTCCATTTCTGGGTTACGGGGAGCTGGAGCCAATCCCAGCATCTCTGGGTTCGGTTCTCATTGGTTGTCTTTTGCTCAACTAGTATTTGTGTGAGAGCCAGTTTGATGACAACCTCAAGTTTAAGACGTTAGTCAACGAAGAAGAACCTGAGAAGATGCGTCTGCAACCCATCGGTCGAGACAAAGAAGGACTTCTCTACTGGTTCCAGTCGGACCAAGATCAGAACGTCCGTGTCTATTTGGAGGAACAGGACGACTCTGATGGCTCGTCTTGGAAATGCATCGCAAGGTAAGCACACAAGATCTAAAGGAGCCTTTAGTGATAAAACACATAACACAATTTAAAAAGTAAAATGTTTCATTAATGACGACTTTTTATTTCACGCAGGACCAGGAATGATCTTGCAGACACGCTTGAGCGGCTTAAAGGCAAGATTGACCTGTCCACGAGTCAAAGCGAGGCTAAAGGACTTCCAGGTAGCATTGACCCATATCTCTTGGTTCTGCAACGATCGTTGGTCACACTTGAGATTAAAGGCGTTTTAATTTTGATTTATAATCTCATAGAATGTCCTTTGTTTTCATTTAAAGGTGAAGTGAAGGAGAATTGTGTTTCTGGAGAACATGACTCATCTCATCAGGAAAAAGAGGCGATGCTTGAAGACATTAAGATCGAAAAAGACCAAGAGGAAGCTGAGTTTGAAAAGTCCAAAACCTCTGTCGTGAACAACCGAGTCAGTACAATTAAATCCCTCGCCGAGGAAGAACTACAAGTGCATCCCAAATTATGGAATGCTGTTTCCGTGGTGATGCCGCCGCTGGTGAAGATGGAGGTGCGTGACGGCAGGAGCGAGGTGACGTTTGAGGATATGGCAAGAGCTATAAAGTGCGATCAGCAGGCCAAGATACCTCTGAAGAAGAGAGAACTAAAGCGCAGCGGAGGATATGACATCACCAATCACCACGGCGACAATGGGAGCATCAGCACCGGAGGGATTATTGTCTGCAATCCGGCAAAATTGCAGAAGAAAGAAGAGGATTTTGAAGGAGAAAAAGAACCAAATGCTATCGTTTCTGTCACGGATGATCTGCCTCGAGGAGCTGTTGGGGTCATCAAGGGTCCCGGCGATCAGAAGATGCCAACGTCTCCCCCTGTAGACACTAATGGGCATCACGGGAATGGAGATCATTTACAGGCCGATTTTAAAGACTTGGACAACAAGACACCGTCCGTTTCTTCAAGGATTAAGTCAGCAGGAAATGGCCACTGTCCGATGGAGAACCAAATTCACGATGTTAGTGAACCCAAAAATGGCGTGTCTGAAAAGCCTGAAGAGATGCTGGAGGACGACAAGTGGTCCAGAAAGAAGAGGTTGCAAAAAAAACGATCCGGCAAGAAACCAAAAGGTGACGTGGATGGGGGTGAAGAACGTGCTGACGAAAGTGAAAAATGCTGCGATGAAGAAGTGTCGTCAGAACTTCAGGAGGAAGGGATTCGTCTGAAGATCAAGATCCCGCTTCACAGACGGACCCCTGAGCTCCAGCACAAGAGCCTTGAAGAGGAAGATGGCAGGAACCTCCGCAGGTCCTCTCGGATCTGTAGAACCGACCCCAAAGAATCCAAAAGCCAAGAGGGGAAGGGTAAAAGCAGCTCCTCGGCAGCTCATGATGAAGACGAGGAGGCCAAAGCTCAAAGCAGCCATGAAAATAAAGTGGACGGAGGTGGACAGGCCAAGGCTTTAAAGGTAGCGCTCGTGATGAATGAATGAAAAGGCTCTTTAAATGTACAGAATTTTTGCTTCCAGAACAAGCGGCGACACCGTCGAACCCGATGGACGGTTATACGCTCCAAACACAAGTCAAAGGTCGCAGGAGAAAGGGAGGAGGACAAGGCTACTGAGGATGAAGAGAACTCTGAAAAAGATGGTGTGAAAAGCGAGAACGAATCAATCCAGTCCAGTGAGCTCAAGCCTGAAGACGCCTGTAAACACTGCGGCCTCGCCAACCACCCGGAACTAGTGAGTTTCACCCTTTCATTCGTCACTTGCTCATTAAACTCCATCAGTTGTTCTTTTACCAGTCACTCTTGTAGAAATTACAAAAAAGCTACTTTTTATCACTCGTTTATCTGTTTCATAATCACCCTTGTTTCCATCACCCTTTCATCACTCACTCATTCATCGGATTTCTCTATTTCTCATGTCATTCTTACTCCATCCCTCTTTTATCAGTCTCTCTTTCTCTGTCACTTTTTATCTGTTCACTCCTTGGTCACTCTCTTCACTCTGTATGTTACACTTTTCTTACGAACTGCAAACTCCTGTGTTTTGTGTGTGTGTAATTCTGCAGGTGTTCAATTGTAAATAATCTGAGTCCCGTGTGTGTCAGATCCTCCTGTGTGACGTGTGTGACAGCGGCTATCACACCGCCTGCCTGAGGCCTCCGCTGATGATCATCCCTGACGGCGAGTGGTTCTGCCCGCCATGCCAGCACGTACGGCCCCATCTCACGCCGCTTCACAGTGCCCGGCTCCCTGCTGATGCCCTCCATGTTGTTTTGTTTCCAGAAGCTTCTTTGTGAGAGACTAGAGGAGCAGCTTCAGAATCTGGATGCAGCCCTGAAGAAGAAAGAGCGCGCCGAGCGAAGGTGCTGACGCAGCCAGACTCCAGTGGCGTGACTTATTAAACACGTGTCTCTGTTTCAGGCGCGAGCGGTTGGTGTACGTGGGCATCAGTGTGGAGAACATCATCCCCGCACCAGTACGTCAGTCACTCAAACACTGACTCCATGACACTTTCTACAGTACCTCATGCTGTATTCCGTCTTTAGTTGTGTTCATGGGCTTTTATAGTGTATTAGGATATGCAGTGTAGAAAAATTTGTTTAACACACAAACGTATTTACCTATGTGTGTAATGTTAATAATAATGTGTAAATATAAGCATATTAGTATGTAAAACATGTATCATACTTGTTGAATTTATAGGCCCGCTTCAAATTTAATATAGAAATGACTATTTTTCACATGTTTAGTACTAGCTTGTATGTAAAATTATATACTATATTATTCTTATATAATCAGGATTATATAATATTAATAAGAAGAAATGAATAATAATAAGACTTTTTGTTTCAAAAGTTAGTTGATATGCTAGTTTGACATATTTTTCAAAGTGAAGACACTGGCACAATCTCAATTATAGTTTGATCACTAAGACGCAATTAAACTTAAAAAGGAAGCGTTTTATCCAATTAAACGAATGAATGGCACTGCCATCATGATATCCAGCTCAGCATCACCCAAAATATTTTTTTTGTAGGGATGTGATGCAAATACTGACCGAAAGGAGCAAAAGAAGGACGGCAAGAAGAGCAACAGTCTGGAGAGACGGTCCACGAGAACCAGGAAGTTCATCAGTTATCGGTAAAAACCCACTGTTTTGGGATGAGTTTGCAAGTGTTTCCCGTTCGTGACGGTTTGCCGTTTACATCCAGGTTTGACGATTTTGATGATGCCATCGATGAAGCGATAGAAGAGGATTCTCAAGAGTCAACAGAAGAAGGTGAGTCAAAGTATAAAGTAATAGACACATTACATAATTAGACACGACGTTCACATATTTTACACTAAAGATCTTTTTTTGTTAATGGAAAATTGATGGCGGGGCTTCATCTCCATCAGTTTCATCTGAAACTGGTTTGGTTTTGAAAATGCAAACAAACACGGGTCCAACACAATTTTTTGAAAATATTTAACAATTTAGCCAAACCAAACTCTAGTTTAGGTGTTTTAGAGGTAAAAACGCTTTCTATTGCCTGAAAACGTAATACTCAAATGAAAAATAAGGATTTTACTTTTGAACTGTTTTTAATATTATCAAGCAGTTTCTTTTTGAGCCTTCACTCTAGAGATGCTTCTCTATCGGGGTTGAACCCCGAGCATAGTCCATCACTATGTCGAGTGATGTTCTCAGTGTAGATGTCCTCTGCTGCAGGAGCTGGTGGTGGTCCCGTCACAGGGAGTCTCACGAATCAGCACAACATCCGCACGCGGTCTACGAGACGGCGACTTGCTGAGCCTGTCGCATCGCATAAGAAACGCAGAAGACTCAACGACCTGGACAGCGACAGTATGGTGGAGGAGGAGGAGAGCGAGGACGAGTTTCAGCTCAGTGACAGGTGAGGACAAAGATGGAACTTTTTACTAGTGTGTGTGTGTGTGTATATGTGTAAACATTTATAGACATTAAAATGGCATTAAAGCCAAGACAAATAATAATAATTCTAATTAATAATAAAAATAAATGTAAGTTAAACCTCAAACCGTAATCACTTTTTTTGTTGATTAAAAATGTATAAAACCAGTACATAAAACAATAAAAAAAACTGTTTTATGCGTACAACGTTATATACAACTTACTACATAAAATTAATAATGACTAATAAAGCTAAATTCCTACTAGCTAACAACATTTGTAAACGTTCATATTTTTTGTGTTCTTTGTAATTTATATAAATTTAACTTTTTTTTGTTAACTTTAAGATGTATAACATTGTAAAATATTTTATGGATGTAAGTGAGTTCTATATATATCTGAAATGATGTCTAACATTTGTGTAGCATTATTGCCTAGCAATATTTAGAGGGATAGTGTGCGCGCATGGTTGAATATGTAATGGTTGCTACAATATATTTCAATAATACAAATGTGCCATTATGTTATATGTTGTAGCTTAGAGGAAGAGTTTGTGGTTTCTGGAGACGACGGTGATGAAGGTGACGTGGCCTCGCGTGGCGGCAGCGAGTGGGGCAGCGCTGAGAGCGACACGGACAAACCAGCATCATCACGGCGGAAGGACAGAATCCAGCACTCGCAGAGGAAGAGCGCGGTCAGACTTCATCAGCGCCGCAGACGATCCTCTGAGCAGGAGCTGTCAGAGTCTGAGGAAGACGAGGAGGAGGAGGAGGAGGACGAGGGAATGGGTAAGTCCAGTAACGTAGTTCGATTTAGTGGGAGTAACAGAGTTAATGCGATGTGCCCCAATTACAGGTACATTAGTTATGTCATTGTTGTTTCAGAGTAATTTAATATTAAGTCCAGTTGAATCTCGATTCCTAATAACGATACTTACACACAGTCGCAAAGAGTCACCCGCTTAAAATATTATCACACGCACACACTCCCTCACACTGTCTAAATGTTTGTAATTTTGTATCTGTTTGACTATCAAAATATTCACACCTGCACATTCTCACACACACACACACACACACAATGTGATGCACTCAAAACAGTCACATATAAATAGTCCCACATTCAAACATTCAAAACACTTAAAATCATTCAAAACTCTGTCTCACTGTCTCTCTCTCTCTCTCTCTCTCTCACACACACACACACACACACACACACACACACATTAAAACATACTTGGTCATACACTAAAAACACACTAATTGTACCAAAACAGTTGCATAAATAGTCACACAATCAAACTTAAAGTGCAAACAAAACAGTCTCTCTCTCTCTTTCTCTCGCTCACACACACACACACACACACACACACACACACACACACACACACACACACACAGTACAAAAGTAAAAAATGCTTTTGTCCATAATATCGTTTATTAAAGTTTGCAGCATCAGGATGTTATCGTGTCTCTGTGGCGACAATAAAGTTCTGACACGACACTAACTTCAGAATGTGACTGATAAATCCTTTTTTTCTATTTCCTCTCCGCATGTGCCAGAAACAGAAGGTTCTGATGACCTGAGTGACGAGGACCTGAACCGCAGACGTCCCAGACGGAGTCGCCATTCTCACGTCAACTACTGCGAGACGTCCGAGTCCGAGGGCTCACGGAAAGCGTCCAATCAGAGACGCTCCTCTCCTCCTCATCGCCGACGACTGACCAGCTCCAACAGTGAAGGTCAGAACCACTCTCCACCAGCGCTTTGGGTTTTTTATCAGGGGTCTCTGGGGGCCAGCAGTTTGAGAGCCCTAAAATTGTGTTTTATTTAAAAGAAGTCACATTCTTAAATCAGGCCTAAATCAGCTTTGCTTGATTTTTATTTCTTTTTTTGTGGTGTCCAGAGTCCGTCATATCGGAAAAGATCGATTCAATTAATCCACCGCAGAAGCAACGAGGACGGAAACGGGGACAGACGTGTGGGTCCAGCAGAAAGGATCCCCGACAGAAGCACAGAAGAGGTCATCAGAGAAGCTCCAGCGAGGAGTCGGAGGACAATCGGACCAACCAGATAGAAACAGACGAAGAGGAGAAGACGGTGGATGGGCCGCGTACTTTGAGAAGCACGGTGGGCTCCAGGTGGAAGCACACAGCCAGGAACGGTCCCCTGGGGTCCGTCCGGCACAACGGCCTGGCCCCGGTACGCCTCGCAGATGATGATGATGATGAAGAAGAGTTCACAGGAGTCACAGACCTTGTTAACCTTGTATTTGACAGTGAACAGTTGTCATGATGTGCTCAGTGGTCTTGTTAAATACACTGCAAAGACCCTCGACCCCTCACCTGCAGTTCAGCGGACCAGAGTCACACTTTCTCACTTTCTCCAAGCATCCAAACAGGGTCTCCTCGAAACCACACTGCGTTTCATCTACATTTCAAACTCTGGTAGTGTTTTACCTGTTATGAATTTGGAAATTGAAGGACAGTTGTAAATCAGAACGAGTTTGGAGAACCAATACTTGATTACAAAATGATTGTTCTGATAAAAAGTTCTGATGCTCTTAGGCTGGCGTCATTCCAACCACTACAGTTTTTTCATTACATTTGTTTTCTTTTAAATCACAAATGTTTGAAGAGCTAAAACGTTTTTTTTTGGTGGGCGAGACATCGACCTTCCTTTTATGAAAACTCTCCACTAAAATCTTTTTAATATATCTACTTACTTTTAAAATTCGGATGATTCTGCACTTTAAAAAGCGGATGTTGGTTGTAGAATTTTATGAGACATTCAGTCACTTTTAAGGCCCTTTAAGGTTGTTTGCGTTGGTCTTTTGGAGCTTAATGTGCCTGTGTTTTCTTCAACTGAGCGCACTTACTGTACCAGCAGCCTTAGCTAGCGCTGCGCTGCTAACTGTTGTTTTAGGTGTTATTTTACAACTGCTTAGTTTAAGATTGTACGTTTATGATTGAGAACTACTGGAAGTTGTTTCAATTCTGATTTTGTTTTACTTTCCAGGTTTGTGTTCATGTTACAGGAAAATTGTTTAAAAAACAGAAATAAACACAACTGTTATTACGGGTTGCTAACTAATTTTCTATTGTTTAACAAATGGCCGTCAAGATATAAAAAGTGTTTGGAAAAGCTCGTGTTTACATAAAGGTTTGATTTATTCCTGTGTAAATGTTATTTTATAGATCTGCTGGAATACATCGTTTTATTAGACGTAGAAAGCATGTTCTTTTGCTTTTTATAGGAGGATTTTTTTTTCATTTTTATGCACAATTGTGTCTTGTTAAAGCATAACTGGTGGCCTTTGTGTTTATTAATAAAATGCATCAGTTCAGTCAATTTTAAATAAAATAATCATTTCAGTTCTGCACGTATACAGCCACGATTATACTAAGTTTCAATTTGGAAAACGTTTAATTTTAACGTCTAGTGCAGTGCAGTGGAAATACGTTTTCTTGTTTGCATCGTTTATGACGCGTTTGGCGCCAGAATTTATAGAAATATTGCAACCGCTAGAACGGAAAAAGTTTGTGTTCCACATGGGGCGGTTACCTGTGCAATGATGTTGCCTCATTGGTCAGTTACCGAGTCGAAAAGTACGAACTTCCGAAAAACAGTAAAATTGACAAAATGTGAAAACCCGTTTAGTACGGATTATCTTAGTAACTAGTTTTTAATAATTTGAAAAAAAATAAATCCTTTAAATTTATAATCCCGAATCTTCCGAATTTACGAGCGCCTCTAATGGCTCAAAAACACAGCGCTACAGGAAGTAGATAGTAAACTGTTTCCGGTTAATACATGAGGGCAGAGTGGACTCTTGTTTGTGAATATCTGCACTATATAAGCCATTAAAAGTTTGTTGTTACGCGAACGCACGATCTTTTGCTAATTCCTCGATGACCTTGAACCGCGGGGGAACGAGCGGTTGTTTTTGAGTCGTGCGGCTAATTCATCATGGTTGTGCTGAGGAATCTGCCTCCACCATGCGAGGGTGTCAGGCTCCAGCAGTCGGAAACCACCGTGGTTCTGGACGGGAAGCGGCTGGGCTCCGGAACCCTGTTTGTGGCTGAAGCGTGAGTCTCGGGGACTTTATTCCGTCGCACGTGTTTGTGCTTTGTTGTTTTCGTTGTTGTTGCGTTATTTGTAGTTTTTACAATTGGAACGATTAAACTATCCCTCTGGCACGAGTTAATTTTCGCAATTTATTAACATTTTTCGCTTCAAAGCTTTCGTCCTTCTTTCTCTTTCCCTCTCCACTCTCTTCTCTCTCTCGCTTTACTCACCCACTCTTTCCCTCCAACTCTTAATTTCTCTCTCTGTTTCTGTGTCTCTCTATCATCTCTCTCTTCTGCCCCTTCCTTTATCTTTATCTTACTCTTCCCACTGTCTTTCTACCCCTTCCTGCTCTCTACCTCCGTCGTTCTCTTTTCATACCCCCCACCCTCACCCTATTTTCTTCTTTCTCCCTCTCTTTCCACCCATCCACTATTTCCTTCGTTTCCGCTCCTCCCTTTCTCTTCTATTCCTCTTTCTCTCTTTCCATATGCGACTGGTTATATTTGTTTATTTGTGTTCCAGGCATCTCTCCTGGTTTGATGGGTCAGGGGTGGGTTTTGCCCTGGAATACCCATCCATCAGTCTTCATGCCATCTCCAGAGACCTCAGCGCCTTTCCAGAGGAGAATCTCTACGTTATGGTTAATGACAAACTAGATGGTGAGGCTAGACGTTTAGTATTCCTACTTGGAACATTGAGTTCTAACATTTCCTTGTGGTGTGTGTTGTTTCTCAGAAGAACAAGAGAGAGCTCCAGATAATGAAGATGAGGAGGATGCAGAGAGTGGACACGACAGTGAAGACTCTGGAACAATCACGGAGATCCGTTTTGTGCCCAGTGATAAAGCGGCATGTGAGTTTAACATGCATATGGAGTGTGTGTGTGGAAAAACAAAGTAGGTTTTTGACAATCTGCTTTGTGTTCAGTGGAGCCCATGTTCTCGGCCATGTGTGACTGCCAGGCTCTTCATCCTGATCCCGAAGACGCCGACACAGATGATGACGAGGACTATGAAGGAGAGGAGTATGATGTGGAAGAGGCCGGTGAGTGTCACATGAGTCTTTCTTGGTCGCCAATGTTGTGACAATTTGCCGGTGGTTGTCAGAGCTGGAGCAAGGTCACCCTGACCTCCCCACCTTCTACACATATGAGGAGGGTCTGTCTCACCTGACGGCTGAAGGTCAGGCTACGCTGGACCGGCTGGAGGGGATGCTGGCCCAGTCCGTCACCCAGCAGTTCCACATGGCCGGAGTCAGAACGGACGAGCCGTCTGCTGAGGCTGAAGGTCTGTGGCTCTAGATCTTCATCTCACACTCACTTCTGGTCAGCAGATGCAATGAATCACTGACCATGAAACCAAAACCTGTTCTATTAAGCTTTTATTATATCAAGAGGTGTTTTTAAAGTGTTCATTATAGAAACGGGTTTATTTTAGTCGTCTTTATATATATTGTGCAAGTCTGTGTAATGGAGCATTGATGAGCTGGTTATTTTGACGTCTGTTCCTAGATCCAGATGTGACACTTTGGTGTGTAAAATGAATAGGGTGTTATTAAAACTGACGTGTCTTTAACCGTTTAAGCGGTTTGAAGCTTTGAAGGCCACCGTTTTAACCTCACAAATTGACCACCACTTGATTTTTTCAAGTTATGCTGATTATCAATTTTATTTATATGGATTTAAAGCACGTGCCAGTAAATGTTGTTTTTAATGTTATGAGTAAATGTTTCCCCCTCACTCGTGTTTCAGACGGGATGGATGTAGATTCGAATACCGTCGCCGGACAGTTTGATGACGCCGATGTGGATCACTGGTGAGTTCAGATTTGTAATGACCGCTTTTAAAGGTGTAATTACTGAACGCCTCTTTGACGATGAAAATAATTTATTAATATTTTTTAATATATGAAATGTAGCTCCTAGTGTTCATTATGAAATACTCCTTTCCAAATTAAGTTTTATTTAATACGTCTGCCTCATAGAGTAATAAAGACTATGTATACTGTATTGGACAGATTCGAACCAATCCCTGGTGCAGCTGGTCAGTTACGACTTTATTGCTTTATTTGTGTAGATGTATGTTTACGCGTGTGCATGGAAAAAATTGAAAATGCACCTGAAGCATTTACCACAAGAAAAGGGATTAGGGATTAGAAAAACACAACAGCTTTCAATTTTAATGTTTTGCATAACAAAAAGTAAATGTATATTTTGTATATTTTTATTGTATATCCGTTTTAAATTTAAAAATAAATTATTCAGATTATGAAGTCAAAAAATGTAATCAGGATAACTTAAACATTTTAATAGTTTCTTCTTTAAAAAGAAAAATGAACGTGTTTTCAGTATAATGAACTCAGATCTACGTGTATAAACGTATTGTGTCTCCATAGCAGTACAGCAGTACATTACAGGCATGTGATTTGAATGGTTCTTGACGACACAAACATTGATGTTAAGTTAACTACGCATATTACCTCTCTACTATCACAGAGTTATTCTATTACAGCCCATGAAATTGTGACCGTTCCAATTTAAAAAAAAAATAAAAAAACATGTTTCTATGCCTTTTGCCTGAAAAGCCCCTTTCCCACATACAGACATTTTCAGCAAAATGCACTTATGTGTGAACAGTCAAATGCCGTAAAATACGTTCCAGGAATCTTCCGGCAAGGGTACCAGTAACATTCCCGGCGTATTGCATGCATTCTGTCCTGTGTGAAAGCGGATCAAAGGTTCCCAGAACAAGCTCACAGAAGAACAGTACGCGCTGATGTCACCCACTGCTCTGAGCCAATCAGAACATTCTGCCGTGGGTTCCAGCAGTTCTAAAGGTGTCGCCGGTAGATGATGTCCCGGAATATTCACTCCTCGCCGTTTACAGAAATCACAGTCGGAACCACAGGAAATGTGAAATCAAAGCGCTTCTAATAATTCGGGCAGATGAAGACATTTATCACCACATCAAAGGAAGAGTTAGTGACGCTGCTGTCTCTTATGAAACAATTACCACCGTTATTCATGTTTACAAAGGCGCAGCTGTTTAAAGCGTGTCGCCAGTTGATGTCACCGAAAATACAGGGATTTTGAAACCGCTGTGTGAAAGTTGTTTTCTGTTAAAATGCGGGAATGGCAGCGCTTGTGTGAACAGTTTTTACCGTTAAAGTAGTTCTGATATTTTTCCTGCATTTTACCGGCATTGCTGTGTGAAAGGGGCTAATGTGTATCCAATTGTCTGACTGAATCTACTCTTTGTTGACAGATGAGGCATCTTCTGTGGATGAAAGCACTTCTGTGGTGCATGCTGGGATACCTGCGACAGTGCCAATCTAATCTCAAAGCGCTTAGATGTTTGTCTGACCCACACCTCCCATGAATGTGCGGGATGTAAAATCACCTCCGCAGGATAAGGGTGTCAATCTCACTGTGTTTCTGGATTCCACTGACGACCAAATTCCTTTGTGCTTGTTAGATTTTCAATTAAATATCACCGTTTTGTACAAAAAATATTGATTGTGTTCTGACTGGTCAATGTCAGGTCAAAGATAAGTCACATGACAACCAGAACAGTCTGGTTTGACCCCTCCGGTGAAGCACCAATAAGGTTTTAGAACGTGTCTTTTTCACCATGTTTGGCAACTAGAGTCGATCTGATTTGTAGTTGCATTTTATTATTGCTTGGCTCAATACAAGTAGATAAATGTTGTGTATTTATTATGTAATGTCTTTATAGGTGCTGTGTGAAATAACAGAACCGCTGTAGAAATGTATAAATGAGGACTTTTTCAAACAACGTCATATGATATGTGCGTTAAAGTGATTTAAGTTCAGTGTAGATTATATATTCTCTCTAATTCATAAATGTGATGAAAGCATAACACACATAAAGTGTTATGTATCACAGCCTTTTCCCCTGATTTCTTTGCGTACATGAGTGTCTCACTGGATCATTTTCCTTTTCTTCATTTAAGGAAAGATGGCTTTTTGGATGGCAAATGCGGAAGACGCCATTTACTTCCTTTTTTTCTTTTTGAGTCCATTGGAGATCAAGTGGTTTGGAATTTTGCTTTTTCCAGAAACACTTAAGGAAAATCTGTCAAAAAGCAGCAGTGATCCCATCATGCCTGCAACAGAAGTGTAAAAATAATCAAAGACGAGTAAGAACATTTGAACACCCAACAATACTCACCCAGTACTGGACCCAGCCAGTAAATAAAAGTGTATTCCCAAAAACTGTTCCCAGGACAGGGGAACTGTAGAGAGAAGGCGAGCGCTGGGTTGAACACGGCCCCAGTGAGATGCCCACCTTCACCAGAACACATGTGTGAAGAGAGACAGACGGGTAAATCTATAGCACCAAGGTTCTAGAGAGAGGGACTGTAGATGAGCCCAAAGTTTAAAGTACTTGGGACACACTTGCCCTGTGTTTCTGTGAGTGTGTTACTGATCTGCAGTGGTGTAAAGTACTCAAGTAACTGGACCTCATTACCCAAGTATTTTTTGGCTAATTTGTACTTTGAGTATCAAAAATATAAGCAATGTTTACTGTCTACTTGACTACAAATATGTATGCAATTCAGTAAGAGTAAAATACTTAAGTTCTTTTAAAATTGGATACTTTACGACTTTTACTCTCAAGACTACTTGGAATTGGTGACTTGCAACAAGTAATGGAGTCTTTTGGAGTCCCCCGTATCTGTACTTTTACTCAAGTATGGTTCTCAGGTACTCTACACCTCTGCTGATCTGTTACAGAACTAAACATCTGGCACACACCTGCATAGACTAACGTAGTGATGACAGCAGCTATGGCATAAACTCGGTATTTCTCCTCCACTTTAGCCACGTTAGACAGCGCAGAGTGCATCACAAGAGCGCAGCTCAGCTCCACAGCAGCGGCTTGAAGCGCGGAGGCATTGATCGGGCTTTTCGTGCATTTAAAGCCCGCCAGCGCGTGCTGAGCGTGTAGGGGCGAGAGTTCTACTGCCCACGCACGAGGCATCACGCGCTGTGCCAGTGCAGCGGCGCACAGCTGGCATGCGATTCGAACCAGTGCCCGTCTGCTGGTGAGGGTACCCCGGAAAAGTTGCTCCAAAGCGCCGGTGGGATTACAGATCGCTCCGTGAAACGTAAGGCCGTGCACCACCGTGATGACGTAGGTGAGAGTCAGCGCGACTTGGGGCTCGAGCCCGCCTACCTCCGCAAGCAGCTTTAGCTCGTGCGTGCACGCGCAGAGCTGAAACGTGGAAATAAACTCCAGTGCGTAGATGCTCCAGCCGCGCTTCGGCAACAGACGAAAGGTCGCTCTTCTTGCTACCTCGCATAACACTACAATAGCCGTTATTAACGACAGAGACGCTACGAGAACCGCCATTTCTGGCTTTTCCGTCCAGCCCGACTTACTACTAATTCGAACTCTGATCCAGTCAGGCAACTTTACGGCGACACCGCCCTCTAAACTGTTAGCTCCGCCCTTTTCCACACAATCTGTGCATTCTAGGTTTTGTGAATATTAAGCAAAAAGAATGTGAGTACTGTACGTACTTCCTGGATTGCTCATCCATATTCATAAGATAAGATAAGATAAGATAGTCTTTATTGCCATTGCACAATGGTGCAACGAAATTTAAGGTGCCGATACAAGATATACAAATAACACACTAGTCAGTGCAAAAAGCAATATATAATGTAATAATGTACATATTATACATAACAAACAAATGTAATAAACAAAAAAAAGCAGTGCAAACACAGAAACACGGGGGACATACATACTTATACACACGCAACATTCACGACATTTAAGGAAAATAACCTTAAATGTTTTTTTTCAGCTCTAACGTTTGCTTATTTATTCATTAATCATTTTCTCCTGCTTGCTCTGTTTAATTATAATTGGCCGCTAACTCCCAGTATCCAGCAGGAGGCGCTGATCCATTGAAACACGTTTTGTTTTATGGCCTGAATGGAAATTACTGGATGTGCTTTTGATGGATAGTTTTAAAACGGCTTTTTTGTTTTGTGGAAAATCCATCCATCCATTTTCTACCATTTCTTCTGTTTGAAATGAATGCATTTATTTCTTTTTCTCTTTCCTTCGTTTTCATCCAAGTAAAGGCTAAGATAACTAGTGTAATCAGATTTAGATAGGATGTACAAATATTACTGATGCAATCAAATCACTAGCACAAAACCTCACCCACAAAAAACACAAAACAACAAAACATAACCTTAACACACACATGCACGCACATGCATGTACTTTAAGAATGCATTATATTTATTCTTCATTATAATTCAGAGCTTTCAAATTAAAACGGTTTCATTTGTCCAGTTCTAAAATCTTCAAAAAAACTTTCCAAACATATCGCCATAAAAATACATTTCTTAAAATAAAATGTTTAAAAATGCAAACTGGCTCATGCCTACACGTTAAAACTATTTGTAGTGCGTTAATTATTATAAATGCTATTAGTATTAGTGTCATTGTGCCTCCGCCAAATTGGCCATTTAACCTATTAGCCATCCATCGTTATCTCTTTTACACACAGGCAATTCCTTCCAGTGTAACGGCTGATTCGCGAGCTCAGCTCCCCCCTGCGCGCTCATGCGCTCTCGTTAATATTGCATAGTCTCCTTCCACGCGCGCAGGTGACGCGTCACGTGAGCATCGCGTTGCGTGGGGAACTAATGACCACTGGGAATCGCTCGTGGGCGGGGCTTCACTCAGCAGGTTAGTCTGAGTGTCCACGCGAGGCAGACGGGAGAGGACCGGAGCGAGGGAGGCAGCGAATACGGAACCGGACCGGGAGAATTCTGTTCACGACATAGGTGAGCGGGCGATTGGCCGGCGCTTTTTGTGCCATGGAAGTCCGGCATTGTTTTACCAGGCTCTTGAAGGATGCGCGTGTCGGGTGGGCGAGCGAGCGAGCACGAGCCGCGAGTTCACGGAGGGCATCGGATGTTTTAACCGCGGGATTTGTGGTGATGATAGTGATTATTTCGCTTCTCGTCGTGGGTGGAGATCAAAAAGGCTGATGGTTGAAGTTTGATGTGTCTCGTGCAAAGGGTGTGACCTGTGTTTGTACACGCGCACCCAAAGAAGAAGAGAATTGTGAGTGAGTGTGTCATTTATTTTTAATGACAGCATTAGTTTTATGCGATAAGGACTTCAAAAGATGGGAATAATTAATAATTGAAATGTCTTTTAAATTAATTAGAACCTGTGTTTTTTCTCTCCACGGTAATAATACCGGTATACGGTAAATACATTTGTGTGTGTCCATGTAAAATCTCTGTCTGTCTCTGGGTGTGCAGTTGTTTATCCGTCTGTCTTTCATACTGTTTATCAGTCTGTCAGTCCTTCTTTTTATTGTCTGTCTGCCAGTCCATATTTTTATTTGTCTGTCTATTTTTGTCAGTCTCTCATTGTTTTGTCCATCTCATCATCTTTCTATTTATCAGTCCACCCATCATTTACTCCAAAGACCCGTATCACTGCTCACTCGTATTTTAAGCTCAGTTGTCGCTCTTCTAATGTTGTCGTCATTCTCTGGACTATTTTAGTCTCTGTCTGTCATGCTGGTGTTGCCCACTCAGTGCACTGCGCTCCAGGGGTCTGACTTTTCCCAATGTGCTATGCAGTGTGTGTGTGTGTGTGTGTGTGTGTGTGTGTGTGTGTGTGCGCGCACGCGCATAATATCGATCTGTAGTGAAATGGAATCATTTACTGGGTTGGGTGATTCAGGGAAAAGCTCATCTCTGGACCACCAGACCAATGTGGGGTTGGAAACCCCCCATTTATCATCCTCTGGACATATGGACAACACGAAAGCTCTTGGTTCTCCCTTCTCATATGTGTCTGGCCTTTGCGGCGTCGCGCTGACCTCGTGCTGACATCACTGTGTGATTCAAGCCGTTTGGGTTTTTAAAAGTTTCCTCACATTCTTTCTAATCTTCCACAAGCCGCCCGAGTTATGCTCACGTCATCTCTTGGTCCGAGTTCTGTAGTAAATCGAGGTTGTATAAGTGCATTTACAACCCGCGTGTACGTGCTTGAGGTAAAGTCTTGGTACATTGGTGGTTTTACGGTCCTGTGGCCCAGTTTTCCTCGCAGTTTTTCACCGTTATGCAATGGCTGTCATTTTACGTTAATGTCTCTCTGCTAGAGTCCAAATTATCTCTGAAACAATGAGCTGTGGCCTACAAACTACCTTCATTCTGCCACATTCTTGGTTGCTTGCATTTGTTTAGTTCGCATTGTTGTCTTTATTTGGTTTTATCCGGGTCATGTGAGGTAAACACGCAAAAAAAAAAGAAAAATTAAGAAAATATGCACACTTCTTGTTAAACATTTTAAAATAAACATGAATTTACAGGAATTGCCAGTTGTTTTTGACAGATCTAGTGATAGTTATTTCAAAGTCTAGACAATAGCTACTTCATTATTGAAACCTGTTTTGACAGTTGCTTGTACAAAATTGCATTACTGCTGGGTAGTTGTGGTTTATTTTAGCGTATTGTACGTGCTGCGTCTTCATTAGCCCAATGGAGCGTATGTATCAACATTTGGTCCAAGTACAAGACACTTGTTCCTACTGCTACTTGTTTCTAAAGGAGGCCTGTACTGTTATTAGTGGTAGAAGATAAATGAATGAATAGTTAAAAGCATTGCTAAAGTTGTGGCATTACAGGCATGTTAATTGCGCAACAAGCTGAGATCAAACAAACTTGTTATTTCAGCCTTTATGAGTGTGTTTTTGGTTTGTGTTTAATATAGAATGACTTGTAGTTTGTGATCTGAGTAACCTGTTACTATATTAATTGCTCGTTGTTAGTAATGTAATAGTCGCCTCTGTCATTTCCTGTTTTGTGAATGAGTGTTCTCACACTAAACAAGCCAGCACAGACATTTCAGCCCCTGCAACCCCCTTCAACCCAAACCGTAAAACATCCGGCACCATAAAACCCACCATAAAAGACGCTGGTCCAATATCATCCCGCAACCTTAATCACCCATGTCACTCAAGATCATTGGTCGATATTCACAACCAGCCCAGTGTTTTACGGCAACAATTATAAAAGTTCACAATATTGTGAATTTGATTTCACAGATTGATGTTTGAATTTGCTCTTTGACTTAATGGTTGACCAAGACACATCATAAAACTTGGACTTTGAGCCACGGAAATAATTCTCTGCCACATTTTTCAACTGCAGTTGTGTTGTTCGGGAGAAGGACAACGTCTCTCAGCGCTCACTATTCAACTGAGCACAAAAGGCCGGGCAACAAGTTGGAATGCCAGAGAACTCTCTTTTTTTGAGGATTTTTTTGTTTTGTTTTCCTAGCCGTTGTCTCCTAATGGCTTGCTCGTTGCGCAGAATCACAGTGGGTTTGCTTTTCTTGTGTTGTTTTGAGTTTTCTTGTCTTGAGCTGGTATTGTGGTTTACAAAGCACAGTTTAGCAAGCACTGAAATGCTAAGGTTCCAATTTGCCTGCTTTTCTTTGTTTGGTTTCTGACAAAAGTTCAACTTTGACAAGACAAAAGTTGGCACTGTTAGAAATGAGGAAATGACAAAAGTTTGTAAGTTGATCGAATGGCTCTGAGAGAATTCAGTGAAACAAATGGAGATGGAGCCCAAATTTAAACTGCGAGAACTCAAAAAGTTTTAATAGAAATTAATAAGTACATTTCAGTAGATAAAGACGAAAGTTCTAGACATTTAAAATTGAAACCATTTTACGAAACTGATGAGAAGCAGTTAAAAAGAGGATGGACGATGAAAGCTGAATGATGAATCCCATTCAAAATTACGAGGGATAAAGAAAACAATGAATAAAATGTTGAAAATGAGTAAGAGCTTCGTTTAACCAAACTAAACTTGAACTAGTTGACTGATTTGTTAATGCTGATTAACAGACTGTTGCGTGTAAACACAGACAGGGATTTGTCAGAGCTCCTTATTTTGCTTCTGGTGCTTTAATCAGACGTTTAATGGATTATGTCGTGATTCGACCGGGTCTCAAGCTCGGCTCAAATTCCAGCAGATCCAAAGAAAACACTGGCTTTCACTGAACTGTCAGTGATGCTTCCCAGAATCCCCTGCTGCAGTGGGATGGGGGCGGAGCCGAAAGCAAACACACAGTGGGTTTCCCCTCATGTTGGTGTGTTTGTGCAGAAACGTCACGGCGTCTCATGAGGAGTGATGTCATCGCCATGGCGACCTTGTTCTTCTGCAGTCTGCTGTTGATTGAGAGACGATCTCTGATTATATGTGTGTGTGTGTTTGTGTATTTATCTCTGACATCTCCATTATTTGTGGATCATGAGATTCTGCCGCATGAGACGCTTTCTCGGTTTCATCTTCCTTTGTTTGGCCTCGTGTTTCCAGACGTTCACCTAACACCATGTGCTCTGCAGCTCTGGGTTTGATGAATAATAGAACGGCAGATTCCTCCACAGGCGACACCTTGTTCTCGCTGGCTTCCGTGATCGTGGTTCACCTTCCTGTTCTGAAGCACATTTTACATTTCAGATTGTGTGATTCCAGAAGAATTGTGGGGTGGGATTGGGAATGTTTGCTGCATGATGTAAGGCCGTATGAGATTACAGCTGCTTCACCGGCCAGTAGATACCGATGGAGTGTGTGTGTGTGTTTTCCCGACATCGCCGCTCCTTCCTCGTGATTCATCTGGCTCTTGCGATTATGCTGCATTTCCTTGAGCGTTTAGTGATATTACATTGGCACTGTAGCTTTGCTGACATTACTGTCCGACAGCGAGATTTAAGACCCCCAACAGCAATCAAATACCCCCCAACCACAGATCAATGCCTGTAACTACCCAACACTGCTGCACTTATAAATCTGATTTTCTTTGTCAAACAGACTCATGCAAATCATGATTTGGTTACTATAATAAGTGTGTGTGTGTGTGTGTGTGTGTGTGTGTGTGTGTGTGTGTGTGTTTGTGTAAATTGTCTAAATGTAATACATTTTTCAGGGTCTTTTTTTAAAAATGTGAGTTGGCTTTAAAAGTTTAATTGTATTAAATTGGGTTATTTGACCATCATCCCGCCGCAGCTTTTGGGATCTTCCTGTTCTCACACTCCTCTCTCATCCTTTTCATCTCTTTAGTTATATGATTCTCCTCAGAGTCCAGATGCTCTCATCTCTGTTCACCATGAATTTGTCCATCCACCCACCCATCTATCCATCCATCCATCCATCCATCCATCCATCTGTCTGTCTAGCCACCCTCGTTCTATCCATTTTGAATGTGCTTATATGTGAAAGATTTTAGAGTTTTTATCAGAAATACATATTATCAAGCTTATTTTATATATTCATCTTAACATGGCATGATAAAATATTGTTTTTATTGTACATACGTTTATGTAGACTTTTGTATATGCCATGGAATGGCCTCTGAAGCTGAAATGGCAATAAACAAAGAAAACAATCAATCCATCGATCCATATTGAATCTTAGCTCCGTCTTTAGCTCACATCAGATTTTTTTGTAGTTGAATGACACATTTTGCAGAATAGCAAAAATTCAGCTTTTATTGATTTGCAGTTGAAAACTGATAAATTATCTCCAGCATTGTAGCAGGGGTTTCATTGATGGTCGTCTTCATGATGTGGCAATAAGTGATGCAGACATGATGGATGAGGCTTGTCTGGGTTCATCCTTCATCACATGTTGCCATGGCCACCACAGGGAGAAAAGAGATGTGGAACTGGACGGGTCACTGGTGTTAGAACCAAAAATAATCTGTCTCTTTCTTTCTTTCTTTCTTTCTTTCTTTTTCTTTCTTTCTTTCTTTCCTTTATTTCTCTCTGACTTTCTTTCTGTCTTTCAAAAACGTACGACACAGCCTATTTAGTGTCTGGTTTTAAAAAGGACTAACTAAACTAGATTAGAGTTAGCATAAAGGTTTTAAAATCTCTTCTGAAATCTGAGAAAATCAAAAGTATTGTTTCTTTTTGCTTTTATAAACATACAGAGGGCTTAAAAAACTTTTTAACGTTTTTTATGTTTTAAATTGTTTAAGCTTAACATAGTTTAAAATGTTTTAAAAGCTCTCTCTCTCTCTCTCTCTCTCTCTCTCTCTCTC
>SOMO01000157.1:329416-341764 GCA_028128575.1 Paedocypris carbunculus
CACAGGAAGTATAGTTAGTGTTGGCGACCCGAAGAAGAAATACACACGCTTTGAAAAGATCGGCCAGGGGTGAGTGTGACTCTGTGTTCATCATGACAGTGACACGGCTGACCTTCATTTCCTTATCAGAGCGTCTGGAACCGTCTATACGGCCATCGACATCGCCACTGGTCAAGAGGTGAGCTCCTCTGGTTCTGGTGACCACCACATTTATACTTGTAGCGTTCTTTGGATTGTGACAAACTCACTGAGATGCTTTCAGTGTGTTCGGAGATGAATCCTAAGAGACCTTCTGTCTGTCAGGTGGCCATCAAACAGATGAACCTGCAGCAGCAGCCCAAGAAAGAACTGATCATCAACGAGATCCTGGTCATGAGGGAAAACAAGAACCCTAATATTGTCAACTACCTGGACAGGTCAATTTCTGCCGCACACTGTGGACATTACCTGTGTCCATTCATACACAAGAATTTGAATAACAATAAGAATTATTTTACATGAGAAAAAATGTCATGGCAAAATGAAATTACTTAACCAGCAAGCGTAATGAGGTAGAAGGCTACTAGATTGTAAACTATTGTAATAAAAAACAAAATGAATAAAATGCTTGGGATGCGCTATAATATTTTCTTTATTCAAGCTATATCTCCCACCTGTATTTTTTCTATACTTTATAGTTTTATTGCGGGCGTGTCTCTGTTTCTATAGTTACCTGGTGGGGGAGGAGCTGTGGGTGGTGATGGAGTATCTGGCTGGAGGGTCTCTGACAGACGTGGTGACAGAAACCTGCATGGATGAGGCTCAGATCGCTGCTGTCTGCCGAGAGGTGAGTGTGCCGTCGTGGTTCTGTCTGTCTGATCGTTTGTTTGTTTCTGTCTTTCTTTTGTTCAGGTGTTTTTTTTTTTATCTGTCTGTCTTCATGTTTATGTTTCTCTCTCTCTGTCTGTCTACGTGCATAGTTATCTCTGTTTCTGTCTGTCTTTCCATTGTTCTGTGTTTATGCGTCTCTCTCTCTCTCTTTCATT
Organism: Paedocypris carbunculus; assembly: GCA_028128575.1. NCBI lineage: Eukaryota > Metazoa > Chordata > Actinopteri > Cypriniformes > Paedocypris > Paedocypris carbunculus. The sequence continues at coordinate 330,442 of SOMO01000157.1, forward strand.
CTGTCTCTGTGTTCGTGAATCTCTATCTTTCTGCCTGTTTGTCTACATGTTAATGTGTCTCTCACTCTACCTACAGGTGTAATTACCTCTCTTTCTTTCTCTGTTTGTCTGTCTGTCTGTCTACCTGTTTAAGTTCTCTTTCTTTCTTTCTTTCTTTCTTTCTTTCTTTCTTTTTCCTTCCTTCCTTCTTCCTTCCTTCCTTCCTTCTTCCCATCCTTTCATCCATCCATCCACCCACCCTCTTACTCTTTCTTTTTTTCTTACTCTTTCTTTCTACAATTGTAGGAATCTATCTGTCTGCCCATGTTTGTGTCTCTCTCCCTCTGTCTACTAGTATTTCTCTTTCGGTTTTGTCTGTCTCTCTATCTACATATCTAATTGTCTCTACATGTTTATTTTTCCGTCAGTATGTCTGTCTGTGCTTGTTTATTTGTCTGTTTTTGTTTTTCTGTATCTCTTTCTGTCTATCCTATTATCTGTTAAATGAATGTTTAAAGACAAACAGTCGATGCCCTGATATCATGGGATTGTGAACACGTCCAGCAGTGTTTGAATCATTAAAGCAGCCGGTGATGTTTTGTGTGGACAGTGTCTTCAGGCCCTGGAGTTCCTGCACTCAAACCAGGTGATTCACAGAGACATCAAGAGCGACAACATCCTGCTGGGGATGGACGGCTCTGTCAAGCTCAGTGAGTCTGCTTCTGCTTTATTTTTATTGTACTGACCCGGGTTGCGATTCTGTTCTGTCTTGGGTTTAAGAGTTTAAACTGACACTAAAAGGTCATTTTAGGCTTTGAGTCGCATGGTATAAACTAGACAGGATGAAGTTGAGTTTTCACCACTAGATGGAGACAGACATATTAAATCTGCCTTTCAAATAGAATTATTATCTGCGATTAATACATCAATCTATACGTATTANCTTGGGTTTAAGAGTTTAAACTGAAACTAAAAGGTCATTTTAGGCTTTGAGTCGCATGGTATAAACTAGACAGGATGAAGTTGAGTTTTCACCACTAGATGGAGACAGACATATTAAATCTGCCTTTCAAATAGAATTATTATCTGCGATTAATACATCAATCTATACGTATTAAATCTGTCTATTTCTCCTCTTTCATTCTTTTTACAATTTTTGTTCTGCCATTTTTTTTTCTCTATATTCTTCTTTTCCAATCTTTTCCCCCCTCTTCTCACTCATTCTTTTCCTCTCTTTCTCATCCTTTCATCCTCTCATCTTTTCTCTCACTTTTATCCCCTCCCTCTGTCACTCTCATTCTACTCTCTCTCTCTCTCTCTCTCTCTCTCTCTCTCTCTCTCTCTCTCAGCTGATTTCGGCTTCTGCGCTCAGATCACTCCTGAGCAGAGTAAGAGGAGCACCATGGTGGGCACGCCGTACTGGATGGCTCCCGAGGTCGTGACCCGCAAGGCCTACGGGCCCAAAGTGGACATCTGGTCTCTGGGCATCATGGCAATTGAGATGGTTGAGGGTGAACCACCGTACCTCAACGAGAACCCACTTAGGGTGAGACCCCACAACATCACTGACACTCACACTCGTTCATTTGTAATGTTTGCACTGACTGACTTAAATGTTCTGTTGGTTCAGGCTCTGTATCTCATCGCCACCAATGGAACGCCAGAGCTGCAAAACCCGGAAAAACTTTCCTCAATCTTCCGGGACTTTTTAAATCGCTGCCTTGAAATGGACGTGGAGAAGAGAGGGTCAGCAAAAGAGCTGTTACAGGTGTGTGTGTTAGTCTTTCTCTCATAGTGCTGTCTTTCTGTCTTTCTCTCTCTCTCTCTCTCTCGTCTTTCTCTCCTAACCTCCTCTCCCTCTCTCTTAGTCTCTCTGTCGCTTAGTTTCTCTATCTTTCTTCCTCTCAGTCTCTCTCTTAGAGTCCATCCGTGTTTTCCTCTCTCTTTATTACCTTTATCGTAATATATACGATAAATATATCGCTATATATTTTTTATTGCTTTTATAATGTTTTAGATTATATAATTGGGTGTGTAATAGTATATATTAACTGGTGAATGTAATTCTAAAAGAATTGCAACTGTACGTTGATAAAGCATTAAATGAAATGTAAAACGCAGCAAAGTATCATTTTTGTAGTTTGTGAAGTTCTTAAAAATTGTATTTATGTTTTTATCTAGCTATATTTACTGTACTTTATAACAAAAACCATACGAGTAGAATTTTTTAAACACTGTATCAGTGATACTCTTCCATAATGCTATGAACTGACTGTTGGTTGGTTTTGTCTCCAGCATCAGTTCCTGAAAGTGGCCAAGCCTCTGTCCAGCCTCACACCGCTGATCATAGCGGCTAAAGACGCCACCAAGAACAATCGCTAGTTCATCATCATCATCATCAACGTCATCCCTGCCACTGGCGATGCTTCACCACGCCGGGGGTCACGGGGTCACAAAGAGGCTCTCAGCGGCAACCTCATGGATGTGTCGGTCCAAAGCATTATGGGAGTTCTGCTCTTTCACAGGAGACAACCTCTGGTTCGGGGTTCTGTCACTGGTGGTGTGTCGGACAAGACTGCTTTACAGTTGTTTTCTGTTTGTTTGTGTAATGGAGAGAATGTGTGTGTTTTTTATATCAAGCCGATTTGTACGGGACTGTTGAGGTACTATGAAAGACAGCTGCATGAAGAACCGAACAGTGACCACCGCGCTTTTGCATTAATGTGAATGACACGTAAGAAACATGGCGTCTGTTTACCCTTTGGCCTTAAATCGTGACTGGAACGGTACAAGTGAAGAGGTTCCACAACCCACACGCCTGCAATGGTGTCGTTTTATTTTTTTAGTTGATTCAATCCACATGACTCTCTAAGGCCCGATGAACTTTGAAAATGAAAATATTCTAAATCTGTTCCTAAAAATAAAAACATTTGGTTTAGAGGCAAAATCTGTTTTGGTTGATTGAGTGAAATAAGATTGAAGAGAAAAAAAAACACCTCGAAATTACATTAACATTCTTAAAGATTGCTTATTTTAATTTCTGATAGTTTGCATCAGCTTTGAGTTATTTGCTTTGAGTACTGTATTCTGAAGTTTTGGGCCTTGCTGAAAGGTTTTTAATTGACAAGGTATCCGAAAGTTAGTGAACCAGCGAAGTGGCACATGTTTTTATGCCAGGTTGGTCTGAACAATCCCGGTGTTTTAGGGAGCGGCCTCATTCCCACTAAAGCTACTGTAGACGTTTGTCTCCATACACAACTATTAATGCATTTGTACAGACATGATACCCTGATGTGACCTAGGAACAGACAGTTTAATGTAATGTGTGAGAATATTCTAAATTTAGCAGTCATTTCTTTTTATGTCTTTAACCACTGCAAGCGTGGTGGCTCAGGGGTAAAATTCCTGTCTGCTATGCTGGAAGCCCAGGTCCGATTCCGGTCTAAGGCACGCAGGAAGTTTGACTCCTGAAGTCTATTATTTTGTAAAAATTCTTTAAAAGTTTAAAATTAACTTCAAACTACTACACAAATTAATAGGGTTGGTGGTCCAGTGGTAGAATTTTCACCTCCTGCATCGGAAACCCAGGTACGAATCTTGGCTAATGCCGAAATTTTTTTTGCCACCTTTCTAAAATCTTGCTTATACTGGGGTTGTTTTTAAAAGGCAGCGTCAAGTTGAGTACAAGATTGTTGAAGTTGAAGGACAAACTTGAAATTTACAGGTGTAGTACTCAATTTACTAAAACCCAGAATGTCTCCACTGTTTCAATGTTGACTCCATTAAGGTTGGAGCAAATCTCAACTTAAACATCCAATCTTGAACTCAACCGAAATCAAAACACCAGTAAAACACCCAATCGAAAACAATTACTTAAAAGCCATTTATTGATTTACATATAAAACTGAACTTCAGCTCCACAAAGTCCAGTCACAAAAACAGTGGATTTTTCAGTCCATGTTAAGCCAGATTAAGATCCAGTGTCCTATGGCTTCCCAGTCCAAACACTCACATCACAAGCAGGCGCCCAGCGATGACGGTGACGGCGAGGACCGGGAGGCTGTAGGGGTCACGCCAGCCCGTGTTACAGAAGCTCTGGTTACAGCACGAGTAGATGACGTTGACGCTGTTCCCTCGGTAGGTGGCGCTGGCGGCTCTGGTGCAGTTGGCTCTGGGTAAGCAGCCTTTGTAGGCGTCAGATTGTATGTCAAGACATAAAAATAAGAAACGACGAAACTGAAGCATTTCCGTTCGTGTCTCCAAAGTTTACGTTTGATAGTTTTGGTACTAATCTGATTCCATACCTTTGTAGTAGACAACAGGCGTGCGACCGAAGCGTCCATTGGCGGTGTTGCACACCTCCTGCGGCTTACAGGTGACTCGCCCGGGGTCGCAGTTCACGCCTTGAGTCGTCTGAGGGCAAAAAAAACACTGGAGGGTTTGACTTAAAACGCTAGACATGAGGCAGAGGCAAAGCAGGATAAAAGCAGACCGCGCAACGCTACCACACAACTTCATGTTGCCGCAGAAAGTCAGTGGCGCGCGAAAAAGTAATGTGATGCTGAGGTTGGGCGGTCCCTTTATATAGAGACACACCTGATCAAATCAGCTGGAGACACTTTACTCTGATTGGCACTCTTTTAAGGAACACCTGCAGGGGGCGTCTCGGCGTCATTGAGGTACAGGAATCATTGGGAATTTAATTGATAGTGGAGAAGCGTTCTTGAAATAAAGCTAAATGATATGTATTTTCATGATTAAACAGTTGATGTGTGTACCGTCTCTAAATGAAAAACATGCTTAATATTTTAGATTAAATCGAGTTAAATTGTGCGCTATGAGATTGCTTCACGGCTTTCTTATAAAACACATTTCAAAACCAAAAACAGAGTCTGTCCTAAAGCAAGTGTTTTGATTCCATTTTCACTTTCTACTAAACGACCATGCTTTGAGTTTGTACAGAAGCTTTTTTAATGAAAGATTTTAGTAAAAAAATGTTCAAAAGTAAAATATTCTACCACTGAACCACCAATGCTATCAGGTTTTCTGAGAAAGAAAAAGAATGCAAGATTTTATAGTTAAATTGGAATTTCTAAAGAAAAAAATTTCAAGAAAATAACAATATATTTTAGGAAAGTGCCATAAACTTCATGTTCCTAGTTATTTGAAAATTTTAAAGAAAACATTTCCGCAAAATATTTACAAAATATTTAATATTTTCGCTTGTTTACACCTGAAATAACAAGCTGGACTGGACTGACAGCACTGACGCCCTATACAAGAAGGGCCAGACCCGCCTCCATCTGCTGTGGAGACTGAGGTCTTTTGTTGTGGGCAGACAACTCCTGAGGACCTTTACACTGACACCGTGGTGGCCTCAGTGGTCCTGTATGGAGTTGTGTGCTGGGCGGCTGGCAGGAGACTGGTTAAGCGAGCCGGCTCTGTCCTGGGCTGCCCTCTGGAGACCATCGAGGAGGTGGCGGACAGACGGATGTTGGCAAAACTAACATCTATCATGGAGAACCCCTCCGACCCCCTGCACCACACTGTAGAGACCCTGACCAGCTCCATCAGCACCAGACTCCTCCATCCCCAGTGCAAGAAGGAGCGATATCACAGGTCATTCATCCCCACTGCAATAAGACTGTACAACTCAACAATGCAGTGAACAACACCTTCGTCACCATTGCTGCTGCACAGTTTGCACTTTATACGGTTGTTGTTTTTGCACCACTTATTTATTGTATCTTCTTTATTTGCCTTTGCACATTTTGTTACTATACCTTTTTTAAGTTTTTGTTATTTACCCTTCATTACTGTTTCTATGTTGTACCGCCTCCCTGTTGCTGCTGCAAACAAAAGAAATTTCCCCTTGTGGGATAAAGTCATTCATTCATTCAAAATATTATGATTTTGGGAAAATGCCAATAACTTCCTGTGTGCATTGTCCCAGAATGGGACCCGTAGAATTCTACAACTGAACCACCAATTTATGTGCATTTGTTTCTGGATTTCAAACACATTTCACAGTGCATGTGCACATCAAATATTGCAATTAAACAGTCATGTACATTAATAACACAAAACAAAATTACTACTTTCCTCAAATTTTTTATTTAACATTTGTACACAATAAATACAAATAATTTTACAGATAATAATATGCAGAAAGAATATTTTTCACCGGTTCTCTGATATTGTCACTGCAGAAACAGTCTTTTGTTGATATTAGATTTAAGTTTTATATTGTTTTTCTAGCAGCTCAGAATCATTTTTAAATCGGAATAAATGCAAATAAAATCACTTTAAAAAAAAAAAAAAAAATACGCAGCTACCTAATTGAAAAAGCTCCAAAAACTTGAAACTGGCCGAGAAAAAAAATGAAATGTAAAAAATGACGTTAGTCTATTTGTTTTTGACACAATGGGCTTATACCTCTAACCATAAACTTCAAAACAAGTTCAATAACATTCAAAAGATCTCAACGAGATCAACAAGAAAAATCGCTGTTACAGAGGAAAACAAGAACCAGAGGGAAAATGTCTCAAATATCTTCCTCTCTGATAAAAAAAGGCTTCGGCAAACAAGAGCTTCACTTTTCTTCCTCGTCTTTCTGTCTTTCTCATGCACACATTCATCACTGCGGACCACCCTGTTCTCGCTAAACAGAACTATGGTACCATTTGACAAAATGGATTTTATGTTCCTTCCCATCCTCTAGAATATGGAATCAACAAAATCTGTTCTCTTTTTAAATGATATGAATAAAACTACAATCACTCTGTGAAAGGTGACAGACATAAAAACACTAAAATAAAGATTATGATCATGAAAAGTGCCCAGACATAGTGGGATATGAGTGAAAACATGGCGCTTGTACAACTAAATCAGAAAACAAACGACTTCAGAAGAAACGACGCGCTCTCTGCAATCTTTACAGGTCGGACTTCTCACATCCACAAACTAGAAGAAAAAAAAAAACACCTTCCCTAGTACGAAAAAATGCACTTAGGATGGCGAAACGGTAAATACTGCCACTACACACCATGAAAGAATAAAACACTGTGATTATGGGATGTTTGTGTGCTACCGCCCAAACACACACGATCCGTCCACAACGTCTCAGTTCTGAGGGCCCGACACTCACGTCTCCGTCCAAACAGACAGAAAACGTGAGTATTGCTGTGGGTGATGTTTCACGTTTACAACCGCTCATTGTAAATCCATAAAACATAAAACAAATCGACTCAGACCTCGGAAGGAAAAGCTTTCGAACAAACATCCATCTGCATATTTCTGCCCAAACAGACGCAAACGTGCCAACCGATGAAGATCTGCCACAAAACTCTGTTGTGCCATCGTGGTGAGGAAGCAGGCAGGAAGATCTGGAGCCCCGCACCCAAGCAGATGCAGCGTTGTGTTCATTTCAACTCCTTGTCGGCCAAAATTAAAACATTTCTCCGCCCGCAGGGAATGGAATCTGGATCTTTCGGGTGGGCGTGAGGGGTCAGAGGTCACACCAGCGTAATCTCCACCTCCTCGCTCTTCTCCGGCGGCCGGCGCGACTGCTGCTTTGGTGGAGGAGGAGCGGCACGAACCTGCACAGAAACGGAACATTCACGTTAGAGACACTTGCTTTCATTTTCCAAAATAAACTAAAATTACCTATTTGTACATTTATGTTATAAAAAAATAAAAACTATAATAAAACATGTACGCCAATAATTCAGCAAACATCAAAATAATGATAAAACTATTAGCACGGGACTAGAAACATAACGGAACGTTTGAATTGTAAAGGGGCGGATCTTTCTGTTTCATTTGCATCTCAATTTATTTAGGGTGGGGCTTGAAATCACATCTCATTAAAGGTAGTACCAGATCAAATTCAGTAACACACACACAGATGTTTGATTGATACACAATGAGAAACGTTGTTGACGTACAGGTCGGAGTTTCATGGGGCCGGATCCGTCTGGAGTGAGTCTTGGGGGGTGAGAAAAGCCCGGACTCTCCGGACTCAGGCTGGAATTATGATCTGTAAAGCAGGTAAAGCCATGTTAGGAGTGGCTGCAGTGACGTGAGCAGTGGTTGGGGTCTTGAGGGGTCGTACTGTGAGCAGAAGCTTTCTGCAGGACGGGCAGCTTGTGTTCTCCGTTGACCGAGGGCGAGCGGGGCAGAGCGGGCACTGCGGGAACAGCTATATTCTCCGGGCTGGTGTAGGAGCCACAGGGCGGCTGATCGTACAGTGGCAGAGGTGGAAGAGAAGAGTGAAGCCTTTGGCATGGTGACAACTAGAAAGGAAAAAAACATTCATTTATTTGCTCTTGAGCCTCTTTAACTAGTTCAGGAGCTTTCACCTGACATGAGTCCAATATGCACACAATGTTAACTGTTGAAAAATAACTAATATTATCATGTTGGTGTGGTTAGTTTCATTAAATCTGGCTGAGCAGAGGTCTGCGTGTGTGCGTGCGTGCATACAAGATTAAGGAATGGGATGATTATGATGTTTATGTGTGTATGATGTGGCTCTTTGCAGCTCTGTGTGGCTCTAACACAGAAAAGTGGCTCTTAGTTTCTGACTAGTTGCCCCCCCCCCCTGCTATATTTGATTAGTAAATACAATTCTACAGAAAATGTAGAAAATAATCATCAATAAAAACAAGACCTGTGTGTCTGTTCCCCAGTGTGGGTCTCCGTTCTCGGATGCCGTCAGATCCTCCACCAGCACAGACGGGAAAACTCCCACCCGACCGTTGAACTCTCCCTCCCAGAAGCCGTCGTCCTCCTGGTTGTCTTTGTTGAGGATGCGGATGATGGCACCTTCCGGAAACGAGAGCTCGTCCTCCGTCTGACCCTCGTAGTCGTACATGGCCTTAACGAAACTCACTGGGACAGAAAAGGAAAAAAAAAACTAATTCAGCAGGATTTAAAAAAAAAAACAAAAGTAGTAAACTAAATTAAATAATACTAATATTAGTTAGTTCCTTTGTTCTCCCACCTCGTTATGTTTGCAGTTTGACTATTTATTAGTTTGGATTTTGTTCACGTTTAATGTTCATTTGGTCTTGTATTTCAGGCTGGTGTTCCTTGTCCTCAGTTGCTAGTGTTTTTGCTGATGTTTGGCTCCTGAGTCTAGTGACTTCTAGAGTGTTCCGGGATGTGAGTTTGTCTCACTGAGGCTTACTACTTGGCTTGCTCTTCACATCTGCAGCGTAGTTGCAAATGTGTTTCTCTGTTAAATCATTGCACTCTGAGTTTTTCCTTCGTTTTTTTTTTTTTTTTTTACACTTTTAGCTTACAACTTTTTGTCTGTTTTATTCCTTTCAGTAAAAGTCTTGCAAATTGGTCCTTCTCCAATCGAATGTATTTTGCAGTTGCATCTGGCTAACATAACATGAAAAATATCATAACTTGTGCTATATTTACATATAGTAATTATGTGCTTATATATATATATTCATACACACACACACACACACACACACACATATATATATATATACACACACACATATATATACACACATATATATATGTAGTATTTATGAGAAATATATTAATAAAATAAAATAAAATGTATATTTATATATACTGTATATATGTATATATGCAGGAAACAAAATATAAAGTTTGTATAAAAATATATACATACCGTATTTACGCAAATATAAGCACCCTCTGATTTTTTAGGCACAAAAAAGTTTTTAAGTGTCGAAAATGTGGAAAAAAGGGGATGCTTATCTTCGCGTAATTACGGTACTATATAACAAATACATAAACACAATTGTTCAAATTGTACCTGTGATAAAAAAACGTTCACACACCTGATAAAACAATGACATAAGATGCTGTGTGTGTGTGTGTGTGTGTGTGTGTGTGTGTGTGTGTGTGCTTGTATGTGTGTGGAGACCCATCAGCACTTGATATGATTTGAGTGAGCGTCACTCACTGCTGCCGTCTCCGTTGAAGCTTCCAGACGTGAGCTCGGGCTCGGTGGAGTTGCTGGAGGAGTGTGAGCGAGCGTCCAGGGCAGCGAGGGACTGCAGCATGCTCAGAACACTGTTCGAGGCGGGGAACTGCAGGTACTTCTCAGGAACGTAACCCACGTGACCACACTTATTCCGAGCCTGAAAACCACGAGTACAACAGTGAACGTGGAGCCTTCACGGAGACATCAGCAGCAACTCAGATTAAAGTATTTCTTGAAACTGTGTATGTGTTTCTTGGATTGTTCTTTTACCTTGACCCAGTCCTCCATGTCCCCGTCTTCTATCACCTCCAGCATTTCATTCTCATCGATGGTCAGCTCATCTGGCTGGGAAGCCTGTGAGAACGCAGCAGACCACATCAGAAAATGTGAAAGAGTGTGGTGTGTAAGAGAGAGAGTGTGTCAGAGAAAGAGCGTAGTGTGTGTGTGTGTGTGTGTGTGTGTGTGTGTGTGTGTGTGTGTGTGTGTGTGTGTAACAGAGTTAAAATATGTTGTGATAGTAAAATATAGAAAGAGAGAATGACAGTATGTAAGTGAAAGGGAAAGAGACGGCAAGAAAAAAAAGAAAAGAGAGAGAAGGAATGCATAACAGTACGAATAAAAGCACGAAGCAATGTGAGGATTTGAAAGAGAGAGAGAGAGAGAGANTGTGTGTGTGTGTGTGTGTGTGTGTGTGTTTTACCTTGTAGGAGTAGATGACTTTACAAGTGAGTGGGTAGTTCCTCAGAGTTCCTGAAGGACTAGAGCTGCTGTCGTCGTGCTCCATGTTCTCCTCTAACTCCTCTCCCTCTTCTCGGTCCAGATCTCCAGTGGTCTACAGGTGGAAAAAAAGTGAATACGTGAGAAAGCAAAATATTAATAGGGCCAGACAGAGGGAGATTGAGGGAGAGTGTATGTAAAAACAATAAAAAGAACAGAGAAAGGATAAAAGAAGTATCGGGCAGAGTGTTGAGGCTTGGCGGTGTCCTTTACACCTCCTCTGAGAACGGAGGATGAACGTGTCCTGAAAGTGTTTGTTTAGTCTGGTCTGAAAACAATGACGCTGACAGACACCGGAAAACTGTTGGCTACTTTTGCACTGCGCAGGAAAAGTATGATTAAAAAGCTCCCAGAATTCCTTATTAAAATTATTTGTTTTATTATGCTGCATAATAATATCAAAATTTAATGCCATCGTATAAATAACATAAGGATATTTTGTTTATTAAAAAAGCACAGACCTGTTATTTAGAAAAAAATTATCTGTTCATTTATCATGTCTTTATGATAAATCAAATTACTCTAATGACATGAAATTTTATATGTATAAATTGACAGTATATACACATATAAATAAACTTGCATAAATAT
>SOMO01000157.1:368000-378954 GCA_028128575.1 Paedocypris carbunculus
CAAACCCATATTACTAAGACCCAGAAGTCCGAGAACGACTCTTCTGCCCCTGGATTAACGGTGTCTGTGCATTCATCAGGGCTTTCTACGGCGTGACTGATTTCAGGCCTCCTCTTTAAGTGTGGCTTCCAGCCCGGTTAAAGTGGCTTCAGGGACGCTTCTGGAAACTGCACCGTCGGCAGAGATCCAGACTCTTCGCTGACTCACTGAGCCACTGACTTTCATTTCATCTCGTCTGCATCTGGACAGCTGAAGGTCTCTGGTCATCAGGTGCAAAGGCGCTAAACTTAGCTGCTACCGCTCTTTTCACTCGCACTGGATACGACACACAGACTGTTCCAGGGCCTGTAGACTGTTCTACTGATTTAGCCACGGGAAAGTTGCTACTTCCTAGTGACCTGAATCAGATAAAACTGCAGCTCCCAGAACCGTGATTAGTAAAAATGGATTTGGTAAAATGGTGAGGAGAGCAAGCAAATCTGTGAACTAATCTGTGTCTGACAACAAGACAAAGGGGAGTTGGAAAACAATTAGGTGTCCCTTTATCAATTTACATTTAGATCAGTATTGACCGCTTTACTAGTCACCGATAATTGCCTCATCAGTTTTGGGAGATATTGTTAATGTATTCAAAAAACAAACAAGCTACTTAAACTAAACTCATTTACAATCTGTTATTAACACGTATTAACAATAAGTTATCATAACTGTTTTCGTACATTAAATTGAACGTTCTTTTAGAAATTATGAAACAACAAAACACCTATTTAAAGACATTCAAAAGGCATCAATACCAATAAAAGTCCAAAAATTACAAATTACACCATAAAATGCTTTTACAATTAGTAAAAAAACAATAATACATAGTTATATTATTTTTAATTTCCTTAATCATTATCTGTAAAAAAAATTCAAAAAGAAATTCCGGATATTGTTTCCATTTGTCTTTTGAAAGCCCGAAAGTTTTCCCAGATTTGGCCGTCTTATTATTACGTGGTCCGGGATCCATGAGAAATCAATATTTAAAACAGTTTTTTGCAGATTATTGAAATGTCAGTGATATTAAAAATAGTGTAGACGCCTCAAGGAAGGATTGAGACTGAAGGAAGGTAAATATAATAAAAATCGTCAGCTTTTCTGATATTTTTCAGTGATAAAAAATTGTTCCTGTGAGCCAAAAAAATAAACTTCGGTCTGAGATTTTTGAAATTTCATTGAATAGACGGACAACTTTAAGATGAAAATAAATGTAGATGTAAATGCAAATAGGTGAAGTAAAACCATAAAACAAACCATCTTTCAGAAACTTTATAGACCTCCATCTTATTGCACACAGTCTTTAAAACGTTTGGCCTTTAGTTTTATTCCTAAGTTTGTTATAACCAGCGAGGATGTGTGAAGAAGAGTCGGATCTTTCTTTAGATGTTTCTCAACATGAGTGTCGATCTGTAGAAGTGAACAAAACACACAGAGGAACACTGACAGATTCATGAAAAACACTGAAAAGTGTGACCTTGCATTTTTGAGTGATGGGAATTTCAGATGGTTTTCCGGCTCGTGGAGTCACGTTCAGCAAAATGAACAAATCATTACTCGAGTCGTTCATTACATCATTGAGAGACATCAAAACCGTGAAGCAACATAAATAAACGGCCCTTTTTACTGAAATTCTGTAATTTGACCAACTTCAGAGCAAGACTTGTGAGTCTTCCTCAAAAATAAACGCGAGAAACGGCAAAAACGTCAAGTATCAAATCATAAATACAGGAATTTAGGATGTAAATATACATATTTTTTGCGATGGATTACTAAACAGATGTGTACTTAAGCGGAAGGCTACTGTAACTAAATTACTTGGACATGAAGGATGTCAAAAACGTTGATGTGTGTCGACTCGGAAGCTGGTAATGTGCCGTGCAACGAATGCAGGAAACTCCTTCCTGGGCCACAAAATTCGTTTAGTTGGATTTAATTAAGGCTTCAGTAACAACATTCATTATTCTAATACAGAGCTACACAAGTGTTTTAATATAATGATCAATGAAGACTCTTATCTTTCAGCTCCAGTGGAAAGTATTTTGCCTTTCACATTTGTTTTTGGCTTCGGCTGTTAACCTAAATGTAACGCCACTTTAGGTTATTTGTATTTGTTTTTGCTCTATATTTTGTCAATTGCATTTTTCTTGTTTTTCTATATTTTGTACCATATTTTAATATATTGTAGTTATTGTATTATATTGGTTTATTCAGTGTGTGTATATTTTACCCTGTTGTCACAAAATAATTTCAGACACTACAACATCACTGCGACAATCACTTATATAAAGTGTAAACGTATGGATTCCAGAGACCCCCTGGACACAAGCCATGGAGAACATTCAGGGTCCAGAATTCAGTGTTTGAGCTCAGGAACGACGCTAAAACGTGAATCCCTACCCTGTGAGACACAAGCCTGTACACATCGTCCCGCTTGCGCTCATCTCAGGAGCACGGGCGTGACTCTCAGGTATCTCCTTAAACACCAGCGTGTCCAAACACAGACCCATGTACGGATCTGTCCGAAGGCAGCGTTTTTCCAATCCCTGTCATGGTCTCTTTAAGAGAAGACAGAGAATGAGAGAACGAGAGAGAGAGAGAGAGAGAGAGAGAGAGAGAGAGAAATGCTGTTATAACTTCCAGCTGTGGGAACGGCAGGTCGGGTGAGAAGGAAGTCCAAAGGAAATGCCTTCGTCATGTCCCAGTCCTGCAATCGAACCAGGAATCTCTCTATCTCACTGCCCCCCCCTCCTGTTATTCGGCATTTCTCTGCTTCTTTTTTTCTGTCTCTCTCTTTAATTTTCTTTCTATTTCCTGGTCTTCTAGTTAGCTCTCTCTCACTTACTCAGCCAAACACTCTCCCTCTTTTTATTTCTCTATCTCTTTCTTACAAGAACAATTTTATTCAAGATACAAATTTAATTTCTGGTCTTCCACTTAGCCCTCTCTCTCTCTCTCTCATTCATTCTATTTTGTTCCATAAAGATTACTACTAAAATGCATAGTTTTTCCACTAAGACTGATAACATCAAAATATCAACCTTTTGAGGCTGAAAAACGCTGATATTTTTCTTCATTATCATCATCATCTTCCATGATCTTCATTTCCCACTTTGAATTACTTTAACCTGCTTTTTCCCCATCATTATCCAAATGGATGGATGGATGGATGAATAGAAACAGATGGACAGATAGAAAAAGCTAAACAAAGGGATAGATGGATGAATAGAGATAGACTGATGGTTTAATGGATGAATGGGAAAAATAGAGAGATGAAAATATGGAGAGAGATAAAGAAATGGGCAAAAACGGATGAATGTATGATAGACAGACAGACAGATAAATAAATGTATAGAGACTATTTTTATCTGTGATTACATCACAGACCTGCAATAATTTTGTTTATCTCTCTCTTGCTTTCTCTCTCTTTATTTCTCTCTCATCCAAAGTTTGCTATTTTTTGTTCCCTCTTTAGGTCCGTAATGTCTGACCTCATATCCTCCAGTAAATCACACTCGGTCTGGTGTTTGAGATGCAGACGGCCGAGCTGCTCCACATGCGTGTTCTTCAGCTCCTGTGTCACTTTCACCTGAAGAGCAGAGAACATCATTAGAAAAACAAGAATTCACATCCCACTTCTGCAAACCCTTGACATCCCCAAAGAGCTCATTACGCGTCTTCCGCTTGCTCAGCTCCGCTGCCCGAGTGTTGTGCAACCACAGAAAAAAGTCCACCGTTCCACTGAAAGATCATCCAAATCAAGTAGAGTTTACTGCTTATTTCATGTTTGGCAAGAATTATTGCAAAGTGAGAAGAACAGAAAACGTGAATTGCTTCCAGAACTCTGACGTTAGAATTTTCTGTGCAACAGTAATGATGCAAATTCTCTGTAAACACACACACACAACATCTTTTAAACTTACCAAACACACACACACACACACACACACACAATTTTCACTTTTACACATCATTACATACACACACAGAGCAACGACAACATAAATCCACACCAGTACATCTCAAAACACAAAAACATAAGCTCTATCTCTTTCTCTCTTTCTCACACACACACACACACACACACACACACACACACACACACACAAACAATAGCGGGGAAAAACTAGGTTTCAGGATCAAGTTCTTCATCAATGATTAAACTCTTGAGCTGGAAACGTTCCCTTATCAATGTCACCAACATGACCACTAGTGCTGCTCATCATTAGTCCAGACAAGAAGTTCCAATATAAAATGGACAGTTGCGTTCTTCCCTATAAACCAGGAAGTTTATTATCTATAGATAAAGATAATATATAAAGAATGCATGGACATTTTGTTTCATAAAAACTACAAAGAAAATACTTATTGTCCAAGACTGATACCATCGAAATATCAACATCCTTCATTTCTCACTTTGAATGACTTTAACCTGCTTGTCCCCCCATCTTTAACAAAAGTAATGGATGGATAAATGAATAAAGACTGTTGGATGGATAGAGAAAGCTAGAAAATGGATGGATGAATGGATAGAGATAGATGGATAGATAGAGAAACCTAAAAATGGATGGATGGACGGATAGCTAGACTGATGGATAAATGAATGGATGAGAGAGAGAGATAAATGTATGGAGATAAAGAAATAGTGAGGGATGTATGCATGTATGGACGATGGATAGATATGCGGTAGATAGATATTGATAGGAGACAATTATTAACAATTCATACTATTACAGATCAGCAACAATTATGGCATCTCCAGACAAATGTGCAGAAGTCTAACATTTTTGTTTACCTTGTTGACAGAAACATTAAATGAAGAGCTTTGACGGTCAAAGGTCACAAATGAACATGTCCTGAGGGACGTGTGACAACCCATCAAGACCAGCCAATGAAAACAACCCAGCAGACAAGAAAGAAAGCTTTCTGTAGATCCTTAACTATAAGTGCGTTATTCTTATGTGCAACAGCTCCACTTACGCATTAGGCCAGACATGGCCACTGTTGGGCCCCGGAGACACACACGACCCTTTGGTTGACTGTGTAAAATTAATTGGATATTACAAAATAACATTTTATTTAAACAAACAGCGTGACAACATTGATTTTATATTGAAGTTGGTTTTCCATCACGTACATAATGGTGTGATACGCACATCAACTACATTTTTGTTTTCATCATCATTTTTGTGAAAAAAATTATAACTAATATTCTATAGAATTGAGTTTATCATGCGCCACATGTGATCTATTCTCGAGACTGAGGTATTAAGCTAGAGGTCAAAAGCAAGTGAAGGCTTTAGGAGATGCAATCATGTTTGAATCTCAAGAAATGAGCATTTATTAGCAATTGTTCAACAATCGCTGAACGTTCAAACATTCACTTTTAAACATTCAATCAAAAACTCTTTATCTGCAACCAAAACTCCCACGGTGGCAGAATGGTATTCCATCACCTCGCAGCAAGACAGACCACTTGAGGTTGAAGTTTGAGGACGGTTGGGGTCAATCAGAGGTGTGGAGAACCGGTGTAAACCCTAAAAATAGCCAACATGCGTCCATAATAAACATTCGAAAAGCAGGTGCGACAAACTGGTGAAGGCAAAAACCCAATGGGACGAGAGCCATCGGCCTGAGCAGGTTCACCAGCACCTGGGGAGAAACTCTTAATTACAGCACCGCGTCTCCGTCCTGGAGGTGAGGAGGTAATTGGTTTAATTTCAGCTCCCCATGGGTTCAAAAACAAGAAGTTAAATTTAGCACAAAGCCTGTGTTACAGCCACTCCATGACACCGAGTCTGACAGCAGACAGCATGGAACTCATCTCCGTCTCCAGCAGCTCAGGTGAAGCCAGAGGAAGAACACATCAACTCAATCATCTCCCATCACATCTTCAAGGAAACCTCTTCCTAATGCTACTGACATACAATTCTCGCATCTGTGGTGAGAAAAGACCATGAATGATGCACGTGCGACAGGCCTAGAGATGCAACATCACCTCTGTTTAATATTTGCATTAAACCGCGTCACGTGACAACCACACAAAAAACCCCAAAGATGAGCTATCAGCTTTCCTTAACACAATGCAACGAGTCTGACGTCACCTCTTAACCGTTTTAAACTTTAATTATATATAACTAGTGGGTTTTAGATTGATCTGTGAATCTGCTATACGTTATTATAGTCACGTATATCCAAATTCCATCCATATGATTTCACATTCCTCCATGCACGCCATCCACGCTGTCAACTAGGAAACACTCAAACATCACGGGATGTTAAACTCGCCGATCTGCACGACATTGGGATTGGGACAGGCGAGATAAAGATAATAACGTCGATTATGAGCAGAAATCGTCCCAGTGATCGCTCTGTCGGATGAAGGAATGGCGACTCGGTCCAAACGGAGTGGAAATCGCACAAAACAAACGACTCGTGGCTGCTTAACCGTTACTTCATGACAAATCAGCCTAAAAAAAGACTCCGACATCACCTCCGACCAGACGTGCGCAACAATTCGGCCGTTTTTACAGCATCAGCCGCTCCAGAAATAACAATAAACACAGAACTCCTCGAGAAAACTCGATGTTTCCGCTACACAAAACAAACGGAATCATTGTTTCAAAACAGCGCCTGGATACAAAGTTGCAACTTCGCAACCATGCAACAATCATACAAACCGCCGAAATCGCGTGTTTTTACGCTTGTTTGGGGGTTTATTTCAAACCGCGACGTAAAGCGGATTCCTCACCTTTCTTGGCGGAGGCTGCATGTTTAAACATTGGCACGAATGGAGTAGAATCCAAAAGAAATGTTCCCCAGACTGATACGGATGAGCGTCGGGAAAAAATCAAATACGACTTGGGTACAAATTTTGGTTTCAGTCGGCCATGATGGAGTAGGTCCAGTCGGGCAGACGCTCTGCAAACACTGCGGATCAGGAGAGAAAGTCATAAAAGAGAGACTATGCCCCCAAAGAGCATGCTCGAACCGTTCGAAATTCTAGCACAACAGCGCCGCGGCCTGGACGGAAGTGGATCAGCGGAGTGATTCCCAAAACGGAGAAGGATCGTTTTTGAATATTTATAAGGCAATTAAACGTTCCCTCTGTACCCTTACCCCATTGGCTGACGGTAGAACCCCGGCAAACAAAACACCGGAGTATTCTAATCCATTCAAAACATTCACTATTCACGAGCTAAACCTCTGCATAAAAGAAAACGAACATTTCGACAGTTTTTATTGTTGCCTCGGTGGAGACAGTTTTATATAAAACCCAACTCGTGATTGTTTTTGTCTTCTGTTATCTTAGCTGTATCACTAATTAAGTGATTCGTCTGATTTATGCGAGCAAACATCGTCACATGTAATATAATTTTGGCCACGAGGGGGTAAGAGAGATAATAAAGAGGGATACGCATGCGTTTGCATGCAGTGCGTGTACGATCGACGTGGTTTTTTAATCAGACTTCTGTTTCATTATAAGCACATTATCAATCGATTCTGCCCACAATAATGTGTAGAAAAAAATGACAAAAATAAAACTGTACTCGTGCCATTTAGTCTGTTTCGAATATGATTTGTCTGTATGAAATAATTATAACAATTCAGTAAGTGTGTGAATGTTAAGATATGATTTAGCCAATTAAGCCCATGTTGTTTACCTACCTGCAGGGAAAGAACACCGGTTTAGTTAAGGTTCATAACTCCGCAGACTATGGTAATTATTAATAGTGTTATGCAGCAGAGAGTAAACCGGCTGCTTGTCATTGCTCTTACTTCACACTTCACGAAAGTCACGATGGCCTTTAAATCAGATGAAGCTTGTTTTTTTTAACGTAAATGTGATGGATTAACAGATGTCATTCTTATTCACAAGTAAGTGCAATGTCTATAATTCCCACTGATGTGAAAAAGACTTTAGAATATTTGCTAGTTGTAAAATGTTATTAAAACGTTAAATGTAAATATGATCGGAAACATTGTGTTTAAACAGTATTTGCTGTGATGTCAAATAAGGACACGCAATGTTATGTCCCATGCACTATATGGGCTATAATGTTAATTATTGATAATTACAGCAAGATTTTCCAGACCTTGCAAGGTTCTTGCCATAGGGCATAAATCTAAAACAAGTTTCAAAACACCTTATTGTGGCGTTTCCAGCTTAAGTAGTGTTTAGAAATGTTAAATTACTCACCTATATTGTATTTCAATCCTTCAGAATGTTGTCTCTTCAGTAACATATCGTTTTCCAATTCAAAATATAACTAAATCACAATGAACAAAAAATACATTTAGAAACGACAATATTAAAAACGTTTAAAAAAAAGGCATTATCCGTAAAAACGTAGTAAAACTGAACGGTAACGCTACAAAATAAAGTACTGTAATGACGGCGCTACAGTATACACAAATTAAACAAGGCACAGTGACCGGGCATTGCAGAGAAATAAACGGTCTAAATGACTGGCATTCTGATCCACCAATTACATCAGGGTATGTAATTGACACGCCCATTCAGTAGTGCAAACGCACCTACAGACAAGAGAAAATCCTGTTGAAGATCGACAAAGACGCAGCTACTTTGTTTCTCAGGAGTCCAATGAAAATATTTACGTGAGTAGTTTGGAATTTATAAAACACAATTATTAATTTGATTAATAGTGTAATGCACTTAAACGTATAAACACACTTAGATTAATATTGTTTTACTACTAAAAATTGATGTTTTTTCAACTCAAGAAAAACTGAAGAAGTTTACAACCAAAATTACGTTTTGTTATAATATTAGAAATAATAATACCCTTTATTTCCAACTTGCATAACTGACGTACCTAACAGATAAAAACAATTATAAATTAAGAAATGTAATTTACTGTTTAACTGTTTATCTGACGTACCGAAAAGTAACATTATCATGCTGATTCCTCCCCGAATATTATGAGATATTTTATCTCAGTTATTTACAGATATTTTATCGTTTCTGTTTGTTGAGAATTCAGATTCGGTGTTCGGATGTCTCAGTGATTGACATGTTTATGACATTTCATCTGAATGTAATTTGAGTTTAAGCATTTATTTGTGCTCTTTATTTGAGAGTTTGAATTATTGTTTCTCTAAATCTGACGCTGTCCTCATTTGCTTCCACAGATCAGGGCGAACATGGCGTATAATGAGAGCATGTCAAGCAATGACACGGACCGTTACCAGTGTGTCTTGAACGAGAATTTCAAGTACATTCTGCTGCCGGTGAGTTACACACTTGTGCTGGTTCTCGGCCTGGTGCTGAACATCACGGCAATGTATGTCATCCTGTTCCGAACCAAAAACTGGAAGCCCAGCACCATCTACATGATCAACCTCAGCGTCTGCGACACTCTTTACATCCTCACGCTGCCCTTCCTCATTTACTACTACGCCGATGAGAACGACTGGCCGTTCGGGGAGACCATGTGCAAACTCATCCGCTTCCTCTTCTACACCAACCTGTACGGGAGCATCCTGTTCCTCAGCTGCATCAGTCTGCACCGCTTCATCGGCGTCTGCCACCCGGTGCGATCGCTGCCCTGGATGAGTGCCCGTCGTGCCCGTCTGGTCTCCGTGGGCATCTGGGCCACTCTATTGATCTTCCAAGCACCAATTCTCTACTTTTCCCGTGTGAAAAACAACGGTGGCGTGCATGTGTGCTACGACACCACCAGCAAGGAGCTTTTCAACGACTTCCTAGTCTACAGTTCGGTGGTGATGGTCCTGCTCTTCGTCTTCCCTTTCGGGGTGGTTCTGGTCTGCAATGGCCTGATGGTAAAGAAGCTTCAGGAACCCGGGGTCGGGGGAGGCCCGATGTCGCAGAGGTCCAAGCAGAAGTCGGTGAAGATGATCATTATTGTGCTTTTGGCTTTCATGCTGTGCTTTCTGCCCTTCCATCTGAACCGCAGCTTGTATTACACCGTCAGATACCTGGGACAGAAGGTGAGCTGCGAGACGCTGGAGCGGGTCAGCATGGCCTACAAGGTCACGCGACCTCTGGCCAGCGCCAACAGCTGTATCGACCCCATTCTCTACTTCATGGCGGGGCAGAGCTTCAAGAAAAGCATTATTAAAAGGTCAAATGATGGTCAGAGGTTTGAAAATATCAAATCGCCATCTGTCAAATGAATGAAGCGAGTTGGAGTTTCTGCAGCAANATAAATATACTTCTCGCATAGAAGCATAGATTCTCACATGTATTTAAATGCACAGATATATATTTAGTAATATATATAGTTAATTATAATTACATTACTCACCCGTGTGTAATGGATGATGTTCTTGTGTTCTCGCGCTACACGTGTGGCCCATTTCCTCGCCTCTTTATTAAGACTGTGTTCTTCCGTGGTCCCTGTCTCTGATTCCAGCTGTCGACTCTGAAATAACACAACACTTCAGAAATGCACCACTTGGTGTGAGCCCGTCACACAGAAACCAGGATCCCTCCGTCTCTAAACGCCGAGCTGAGACTTTAGTATGGATTGGAGATGATTGACCGGCTCCCGGCGATCAATACTNTGAACCCTAAAGCCCATTTATACATGGCAAAGAACCACATTTCTATTAATATCTGCTCTTTGACACTTTAGAGTTGTGTTTCATTCTTTCATGCAAGCAAATGGATTGCTTTCAGTGAGCAAACATTTCTTTTTGCTTAAGGTAATTGTGTTTGACTACATTTANCTCTTTGACACTTTAGAGTTGTGTTTCATTCTTTCATGCAAGCAAATGGATTGCTTTTAGTGAGCAAACATTTCTTTTTGCTTAAGGTAATTGTGTTTGACTACATTTATATCACGAGTGTCCAAAATGTGTAGGTAGCCAAAATCTCTTTGTAAATGAAAATTAATGTTAGAAATACAGATAACTCTTAAAATGTCATGCATTT
>SOMO01000157.1:395618-406446 GCA_028128575.1 Paedocypris carbunculus
CACACACACACACACACACACACACACACACACACACACACACACACACACACACAATACAGAGTGTGTAAAAGAGAGAAGCAGAGCCCGGGGACTCACTGGCAGCAGTGACTGTTTAATTAACACAGTAATCCACAGTGAACAGAGAAGACAAGGCGGTGAAATAATCAGGAGCTGCGTCTAGTCTCTTCATATACAATACACAGCACTCGGACCACGAGCCAAACAGACAAAACACTTATAAAAATATTCCATTAGAATCATATGAACAATCGTGGACCGTGAGAGCTCTATGTACATAGAAAGGCACAACACAATATTTACAGGAAACACTGACTTCTTCACCAAGAAGGGCCGAAAGGGATTTTACATCCAGACGTCCATTCTGATTCATGAAAATACGATTCTCACAGGATTATGTTCCGGAATACTCTATCCGTCCGATTCCTTCACGCAACCCATCAGGATGACCAACATGGATCTTTTTACTCGCCGGGACCTAAAGGATGAGATCGCTGGCATGACTGTGGACTGGAAAACCAATGAGTGACCTTTGCGTTTTGTGGAGGAAGTTTTGTCGGAGGATTAACATTGGGAACCTGTCTGACTTCATTCTACACGCAGACAAACAGGAAAGGAACTTGGCGTGTCTTCTAACGCCTGACACTCAGCATTAAACAGACTTATTGTCATCCATGAGAAAATAAAATTTGTCACTTTGTAAAAATTTGGATTGTGTATACGTATATAGAGATGTCCAGATGCAGGCCAGATTTAGCACATAATTAGAGAATCAAAATTCGAACAGCTGACCTCAGACAGAGCTTTCAAAGCAATAGACTATCTCTGTTTGTGTGTCTGTGTTTGTTTGTTTAGAGTGTGTGTTATGAGTATTAATACATATTATTGAGTTTCAATAAGAATAAGAACTAAATTACTGATCAGAAACCCAAAAAACATAATCGGCAAACCCAAAAAATGTAATCAGAACCCAAAAAACGTAATCGGCACAAAACTAACACACACACACGTTTGTTTATTTCTTCTTCAAATAGTTTTGTGAAGTGGAAGAAACCGAGAGAAAATATAAAGAGCGAAAATCGTGTAAATGAATATCGACTCTTGATTAGTTGTTTTTCCTGGATCAGGATGTGAAACGTCCTGGACAATAATAATGTTCGATTCACTGCCATGTCTTTATTTGCAATGTACCCGACCTCAAAACACCACTGAATCTTTTAATAGAGAAATTGCCAGACTTATAGATTTATAAATTAAGTGCTATAAAAAGGTCACTAAAAATGAAAAACATAAATACTGTACAAAAAGTCTTTCGTCAAAACCTACAGTATATACGGAATGTCAATGCCTGCTTTTATATACTGTATTGAGTCTTATTTTCATACATTAAATATTCTGATAATCAAAAGACTAGTCAAATAGTGTCATAATACATAAGGTGTTCTGTAGGTTACTAGTAAAGTGTGTGTGAGTTGATAGCGGCTGGTAGGTATTTTAGCTTTGTATTGCACATGAGTTACGTAGCATTTGCATCTTTTGGCCCCATTTTGCAAAAAAACAGATTTACAAAAATGAAAAAATCTTCATTCTAATGACGTCAGTCTTGAAAGGCGAGTGGCGGAGCGTCTCCTATACCTTCCACACGTCACCCACAATCCTCCCTGCAATCTGCAGATCTTGCCTTTTAATGTTTGCTTTTTTTTCTTCTGTAATTTGCCACTAGTTCCTCTGTCCGCTTTTTTTTTTTTTTACAATGAAATATTTAAAAACATTCACAACACCTCACGGCTAAGGATTTTCACATCAAAACAGCAAAGCCACGACTCTATGTTATCATGTGATGCGCACACGCACAATGCGTCAGGGGACGGGAAAGAGGCGGATTTGGTGAGGAAGTGCAAGAGCTGGTCCAGTGGATATTTAAATTGAGGGATGGGACTTAAACCCGCCACAGGAGTAAGTGGTTTGTGCTGTCGTCCCGCCCCACTGTCTCGCTGCTATTGGTCAGTCTGAAGTCTTCGTATCCGTCGCCGCCGCTGATGACCAGCAGGTTGGACTTGACGGGCAGCATGGTAGAGGCGCGGCGCCGGGCGGAGTCTCGCCTCTGGAGACCACCACTGACGCTCTCAGGACCGCTTTGTGTGGAGATCCCTAGAAATAAAAGCACAAAATCATATTCTTGATTACATACACTTGCACAACGCTTCTGTATGACAACAACAAAGAATAATATAGCACATATGGCATTACATTGTTAATTTGGACAATCCGGAACGGTTTTACTTTTATGCGTTATCTTAATCCGGATCCATAACACACATTGATAATCAGAACAGCATCCAGCCTTTGTGTGCACATTGTTAAATTAAATTATGAGAAGTTCAAGACTAAAAGGCTAGAATCCGATTTAAAAATTTCAGAAAGATCAGTTCTGAATCTCATGAATCTCATGAATCTATCATCAACTTGAACGCGTTCTGATGGTCCAACCACTTTGGGATCAGGCTACACAGTCGTGAGAAGAGTATTTGACTTAGTGGTGAATGGAGTTGTTCAAATCATACAACTACGTGATTTAGCTCATAAAAAGCATCCAATACATGCCCTCGTCGACCAAAGAAATGAACCACTTGTCACAATGTAGCGAGTAATTCAAATCGAGTAAAGAGTACATATACTCAATCAACAATTGAGTTCAGTAGAAAGTAAAAGTTCCTGGTATTTTTGGATATTCGGCACAAGTGGCAAAAATACTTGAGTAAATAATTGAGTAAAAGTCGATTTACTCAAGTACTTTGCACCACTGATGGTAAGGAACACACCTGATTCAGAATGAGGGAAGTTTACATCAAAGCCATCAGGCAGCTCGATGCAGGTGAGAAAGCGCACGTGTCCGGTGTGTCCGTGAGCGGAGCCCATGGGGATGAGTGGAGCCCTCAGGGAGCCCGGCCCACTGCTGGACGACACTGGAGGGATGGCCAGTGTCAGGACCACCCCGGCACTGGTGCCGATCCACAGCAGGTCCTTACACGCCAAAAGAGCCGTGATCCTCAAACACGCCGCCTTGTGCTGACGGATGATTGCATCTGATCCTAAGAAACAATCGATAATAAATGTAAGGAAATAGACAAATAAATAAAAAAAATATATATATGTACTGACAAAAAAAAACAAAACAACAGAGATGCAGCATATAGATAGACAGGCAGAAGGATGAATAGAAAGACAGATGCATGACTCTGACAGCATATTGAAATAACATCGAAACGTTTGTATGTATTAATAAAATGCCACAAACACAAATCAAAGTTACAAAGCAGATTTCCTGTACCTGCCAACATCTTGTGGACGGCCGGAGCCACGTCCACTTCCGTCAGGCTCTCGTAGGTGGAGGCGTGGTAGAGTCGAACCTGCGCACTTCCCTGCAGGGCCATCCACACGCCTTTACCATAACTAACCATACTGGTTACACAGCGCCCGCTGTCCTGACCCACTTGGAAAGAGTGCTGAAAAAAAGAATTTTGCTTTTATATAACAGACAATACGAAAGAGAAACTGCTTTAATATGTTAAAGTACATATATGCTAATCCTCATTTTCTCTTCTTAATCATGCATCTGTCTGTCTCTCAAACATTAATACAGTTCAAAACATAAAATACATTAAACCCCTCGCTATGTATTTATGTAGGTATTTATTATAAAAGAAATACATTGCGAATTTCGTGTATACATCCCAAATACTTCGTGAGTTCGTGTCTGATCGAATGGGTCAAATGCAGAGAAAAAAATTTCCCCATGAGGGACTAATAAAGGTTCAATTATAAAATTATATTATTATTATAATAATTAGTAAAATCTGCTCTTAATGATAGCTCATTGCATATGACATAATTCAGTACAAAAAGAAATAAAACACTAAAAGAGAATGCTCATGAATCAGCTCCCAAGTTTTGTAATCTAGCCTGTGATTGGCGTTTTGACCGATCCTGTTACGTTACTGTGTAACTATAACCTGTGCTGTAATATATGTAAATATTTGTGTAACCTATCTACCGCAATAAACGTGGGTTCACTGTACATCCAATCGTTTGTATTGATTTATGTCCATTAATTTATCCATCCATCAATTCATATACGTTTAAACACATGTGCTTTTATCTCATTATTAATTATTATTCTTTATCTCATTACTCATTATTATGTGTTCATGTGTAATCATGCTTAAACAAAAAGAGATTATTATGCATTAATATTGATATAAAGCAGAGTCTCCATTGACTGTCCATTTTTAGTCTTGAGAGGAAGGAGATGATCAGACAGAAACATGATACCGAGTAGACTTTACGTAATAATCAAAAATATTAACTAAAATAAAACTATAAAATTATTTATTATTATTAAAATGAATCTCTGGCAGGTTGAGCTGTAGCGTCTGACCTCTTGTGTTAAAGTGCTGGTGTTGATGATGAGGACCCGGTTTTGACAGCCACACCATAGTTTCCCTGCCACGGGAACCATTTTAGTCACCGGCCCCGTGGAAGAGCCCAAGCACAGCGTCTTCGAGCTCTGAGGGTCCCAGAAACTTCCTGTTGGGCGAAGCAGAAGCCATCAGTGCTGATCTTCCAGAGCCTGTGAGTGGTGGCAGAACCGATGCTCACCAGCCTCTCTCTGGTAGACGATCACTTCTCCGTTCGCCAGGGACACAAACACTTTGTTGTCCAGGTACCTTGAAAAGAAAGCAGTTTAGTGGCCATGGAGTGTGTGTGTGTGTGTGTGTGTGTTGCAGATACGTACAGGATACAGAGAATAGAGGCAGTGTGTTGCATCTTCATGCTGTTTTTCCGGTTTCTGATGTTGTCAGACGACTGGTACACGTGGATGCTTAAAACACACATGACAATGAAAGACAATGTTAGGCAGAGTTCTTCTGATGACTACAGTTAAATAAGTGGTTAATCATTCTGATAATCACGGTTAAATTAATGAGACTCATAACTGAACACTAACCAGTTCTGCATATTTGTCAGTTTAATATGTATCTGTGATAAGACTTTGAGCCAGAGTTCTGTGAATAATTTGAGCTGGTTTCCATTTTTCTTTCATGTTTACATTTTTGTACATTATTATATTTCTTTTGTTTACATTATGTACATTTTAGAAGCTGTAATTTAGTATTTTCCTATATTTACTTGTGTATAAATATAGGTCTGTGTGTGTGCATGTACATATATCACATGTGTATGTATATAATAAATTTACTTTAGTTTTTTACAGTCAGTAAAAACGAACACGATTCTATCATAAAACAAAATTGAAATACAAATCAAAATAATGAAGAGATACAATTAGCCAATTATTATGAAAAAAATAAAATAAGTTAAGAATGGAATAAAAAAAAAAAACCCAGAGTATGTAGTATGTATAGTACAATAGTAATGTAGTGTATGTCGTGACTACCATCCATCTTCGGTCCCAAGCCACACGGAGCTCTGGTAAGCCTCCGGGTCGATGCTCAGCAGGTCCTCCAGACTGGCACGAGTGAAGGAGCCTCGACTGGACCGGCGCATTGCACGGCCATCCATGGGACTGTCCGTACTGAGTCGTGGGGGTCCAAAGGCACTGGCGACGGGAAACTCTGGCTCCTCTTCAGAGCTGGTGGTCTCCGTGGCCATGTCTTTAGAAACGGCTGCCTCATCATCTAAAAGACACAAAATCTCTTCAATCTCTGCGTGACACATCCTCTGCTCAGATGAGTTGTCTGGGCTCACTGAAGTTGGAGGAGATGGTGGAGTGGGATGCTTGACTCTGCAGGGTGGATGACGGACTGGGAGAGTCTTCATCATCCGTGTCGTCGCTGTCGAAGGGCACCAGCTCTGTGGTGGGCACTGCGGGGGGCTCGTTGAGTTCCAGAGATGAGCCGGAGATGCAGATGTGCAGCTGAGGTTGTGCTGGAGGCACGGCGCTCGAGCCTGATGAAGCTGACGGCGTGGAGTGAACGACACGCTCTCTAATTGACAAAAAATAACTATTTTTAGAGTGAAATTAACCATTATGTGCATAGATACACACACAGATTTATAAGAAACCCCCTGTAAGAATATCACTGAGCACTGTGTTTCCTGGTTTCGAATCAACCCTCTGTCTCCGTGCATTCTGGGAAGTGAAGTCTCTCACCTGTTCTTCAGGCCAGGCACTGCGGCGATGCAGATGATGCGAGCAGAGCAGACGGCGATGCAGGCCTCCACTGTGGGCTCGTCCCGGATGTTGAGCAGACACACTTGACCCACGTACCCGTCGCTGTTGCACACCCACACCTCGTAGGTGTTCTCCGGGCAGCTGTGGCTGGGTGACGCGCAGGAAAACTGCATCCCACTGCGGGTCTTCATGATGGGAATGGCCTTCAGGAACTCAGGGTCCCACTGGTCTTTATTCATTGCTTGGGCAATATCAGCAGAGATTAGAAGTCAAATACAACTGAAAAGGGGGTCTATTTTTACATTTCTGCTTTCATATTTTCTTTCTATCTTGTCAACCATATCGGTGAACCATATCGAAATTGGTGCTCTGCATTTAACTTATCCAGTGAAGTGCACATACACACAGTGCTATAATCACATATAACAATCCTATAATTATATACAATAAAGATGATTATTAATATACATAATTCTTAGATATTTGTATAAAACAATGTTAAGGGTTTGTTGCTAAAATAAAATTCAGGATATGAAACGGAATGGATTAATGCTTTTCTTATTAATGATCAACTAAACAAAGATACATTCATATTATTGAGAAAATCATACAAGTTTAATTTAATAATAAATAATGGTCAGATTTGAGATACTATAGAACTATCATTTAGCTACTAAGATATAAATAGTATTATTTAAACTATTATAAATGTGAATAGGTTGGCAGATACAGAGATGATGATGAAAGAGTCAGGGAAAAGAGAGAAAGTGAGTGAGTGAGAGTGAGTGAGAGAATATTAAATGGCCAAGAGATAAATAAAAAAAACAAAAAAAAATTAAAAAAAATTAAAATTAAAAAAATATATATATTTGAAACATAGCCAGGTACTTTTTGTTTGAATTTTTTTTGTAATTTATAATTTTTATTCCATTATATTTTTCTTCAATTCTTATTAATATTGTTTGTCAAGATCAAAGGTTGTTTGAGAGTATGAAACAAAAGAGAATTTGCCAAGGGGATGAATAAAGATTTTCTTGATTTTGAAAAAAATGTGAAAAGATTTTGATTCTGCAAAGGTCAGGAGAGAGAGTGACAGAGAGAGAGAATGATAGAGATGATAATGATGACGAAGAAGAGCCAGGGAAGAGAGAGAGAAAGAAATGGTCAGGAGAGAGAGTGTGAATGTGTGTGATTCTGGAGTTTTCAAACACCTAGTTTCTTCTTGGCCTCCTCAAAGGCCTGTTCAAAGTTACTGCGAGCGTCCGGACTGCTGAACTCGAAAACAAAGGTGGTCTCGGCAGAGGATGCTGTCAGCTCCAGCTTGGTGGGCAGTAGCGTCATGCTGAAGGCCAAGGACTGTTTCTCCGCCAGCTCGCGGTGCACAGAAGCCATGAGATCCTTTATAACATCATCAAGGTTCTGCGAGAGTCAGAGACGAGGCTTCAGAACATGTTCCTCAAAGCCAACCAACTCCACCACTGACCTGATGCGGGAAGCTGAGCGTTTCGGACAGCTTGCTGACTTGGCCGAGTGTGCTGAGGTCTTCATCCAAACGGCCGATGCTTTTCTGGATGTTTTCTCGATTTGTCGCTTGGTTGGAACCTGGTGGTGAAAAGGCGAAACTACAGCCACTTTTCATTGCAAGACACGATTGACCTATGTAAAGAACACGAGACCACCCCTCTACCTTTGACCACCTCGATGTCTTCTAACGGCAGCTTCCACAGGAACTTGTACTTGCTGGAGGTGTCAATGACGCTTGCAGCAGAATACCTAGTCGAACAAAAAGCTTGTAAGTCATCTAAAAAAAGTAATGTCAATTCCACAGTCCTCCACTAGGTGGCTCTAAGAATAGTGGAGAGTTGCTTGAGAACGCTTCAGCCAGACTGTTTGTAAAGTAAACATCAGTTTTCTCAGGCTCTCGTCACACTCACAGACTCATGGAGCTCCGGCGCAGGGATCCAGACTTGCGCTTCAGTGTGGTACAGATCAGCAGGTCGCTGAACAGAAAGAGTGAGCGCTCCTTCTTGCCTCCCACCGTTTTCTGCCGCACACAGAGACATATGCGGGTTAGAACCTGAAAGGCATTTCTTTTCTTCTCGTTTCATTAGGGGAAATCGTTTCCGCTCACCACTTCCACCACCATCTCTTGTCTCAGAAATTTCCTCTGTGGATTCATGATCTGAAATGAAACGAGTGATGGTCACACCAGTAACGCTCTTTCTGTCTCTCTCTCTCTCATCTATTCATCCGTCTTTCAGCCAATCATTCACTCCATTGGTCAGACTATCTATCAAGTCTCAAACACTGATTTGATTTGTAATAAAATCAGATTTGTATCCATTCATGCTTCTCACCAGCTTGTGTTGTTACAAGTTATGTATTTATCATCCATCCTTCCCACTCTTTGTGACTAATGACTATCCGTATTTATCCACTCATTCATCGCTCCATCTATTCCTTTATGTAATTATCCCCCATCAAATCCTTCTCTCAAATTCTAACTGTGATTTAGAATTGAAGTTTGTGCTTTACAATCCATTCAAATCGATCTCTTTATCTCATCCTCCCATCTTTATCAATCCATTTAATCACCCATAATTGTCTCTAAATGTATTTATCCACACATCCATTATTCTCTTTTCCCATGTAAATCCAGCTATCATTCAATCCCTCTATCTGTAATCATTCATCGATCTATCTTTCCATCCTGAATGAAAGCCACACAAGGTCACAACTAGAAAACTGGTTTAAGGAAGGCTCGACTCACATGTTCAATTCCCTCAATGTGAGCCTCAATCTCCTGCATGACCCGCGTCTCCCGCTCCAGCTCCTCGGCCGAGCGACGGCCCTTGTTGATGCTCTCGGCTAGTCGCTTGATGTTCTTCTGCGCGTCTAGCAGAAACTGATAGTCGGGGTGGTCCTCAGGAGTGTGTTTTAGCAGATCCTGGCACACACACACATACACAAGTCAAAAACGTCCATTCTTTTCCACAAGGGTTTTTGTGTGAAAATAAGTGTGTTCTTCCTCTACAAAAGCTTGTTTCAGTTTGTCATATTTAATTTTCAAAACCATTGTCTGTAGCGTTAACGTGTCATAACACTGTTATTATTTCTGCTAAATAAATGTACGTTTATAGCAAACTATACCATATTATAATCAATATCACTTAAAGCAAACTTTACATGCTTTACAAGTGACACAGAAGAAGAAAAGAGTGGCACGTCACCTTCACCAGCAGCTCGTATCGCGGGATCCGCTGCACCGGCTTTATCATCAAATCACCCAGCGCTTGTTTCTCTTTATTCTCACGCATGCTTTGCTGCAGCAGAAACACACAATATTACAGAAAGAACGGTAAAATCACTTAACATGAAAAACATCCACGGTTTAACCTTATTTACAGAACTTAAACTCAATCATCACTGGCTTGAGCTCAAACTCAACCAATCCA
Organism: Paedocypris carbunculus; assembly: GCA_028128575.1. NCBI lineage: Eukaryota > Metazoa > Chordata > Actinopteri > Cypriniformes > Paedocypris > Paedocypris carbunculus. The sequence continues at coordinate 405,291 of SOMO01000157.1, forward strand.
GTACGTCACCATTAAAAGAGCTTTGTGCTCAATAAAAATCGCTTATGATATGCCTCAAACAGCTCATTGCTTGATTTAGGAAAAAATAGTCAACCGATTTATACATAAACTTATATCAATATAAAGAAAAGAAATCACTTCTAGAAACTTCAGAAAGGCAGGTTTGGCCTCCTTGGCGATTCGCACGGCGTCTTTGGCGTTCATGAAGTTGTCAATATACGCAGAATATATGTTGGCCAGGATCTCTTTGGAAAACTGTAAAAGATGAAATAATAATAATAATAATAATTAAAAATTGTGTGTGTGTGTGTGTGTGTGTATTGAATGCTTAAAATACATAAAAAAGAAATTCATACACATTTAAACATGTATATTTCTATAAAACATGCAGTGTATACAGAGTGTGTACAAACACTGTATATACACATAGATGCACAAACATTTTTTTTTTAGAATTTGTAAAAATGTAACACATTATTATTATTATTTAAATTTATAGTAACATGTTTCAGACCAAATGTTTTTTATTATAATCTTTTTGAATAATATTACAAAGAGCTTCAGTGAAAAGCTTTTTATAGACAATTTTACAGCATTTTACGAGCTAGAAAAATTAAATATAACATTATGTAATGCTTATCTAATTGGAATATAATTTATAGCTTAATGTTATATCATGAACAAAATGTAGACATAAATCTGAAGTGGCGTCCTCTCACCGACTGTGTGAGCAGATGTCCGACCGTCTGCTTGTCGTTCCACTGGTTGACACAGTCCAGCACCTGCTCCAGAAACTGTTCGTGCTGCTCCAGGATCTCGGGGATCTGGTAGAACATCTCGTCCACCAGAGACGGATCACAGAGCGGAGAGTTCTCCGGCTGCTTCAGCGGCTTCATGTAGCCCTGAGACCACCACAACATCAGTGCTTAGATTAAACATTTGCACAACAACAAAAATTCCAGCATTTGTGTGTGTGAGAGAGAAAGAGCCTGTCCATTTAATACAATTTCCATATTATTTAATAAAATGTATTTTTCTGGCTCATAAATTATTCTGTTTATGATGTTCGCAAAACATACAAAATGAAATGTAATATTTATGAACAAAAACTACTAGTCAGAAAAAAGTGAATTGTTGTTCATTAACAAAAAAAAAA
>SOMO01000157.1:408514-421131 GCA_028128575.1 Paedocypris carbunculus
AAATAATAATAATAATGAAATTATCACCAACAATTAATAAAACATGATTAATGAGAGGCAACAAATATTGTGCCTCAAAAAAATGTGCCTCAGACAAATATATAGAAATAGGACAGCAAAATAAAAAATGAGTGGGAAAGAAATAAATGCCGGATGACTTTCTTTCACACGCACTGAACAAGACGTCTCCTCACACACACTCACTCACTCACTCACTCTCACACACAAAACTTTTCTGTCGATTTAGAAACAGAATGAACCATCACAGTGAAGCAACCATCGTTTCAAACAGTGTCACTGAAGGCCGTGTGATTAAAAGGTCTGATGAATTTACCCTAAAGGTCAGACAATGGGGGTCACACTTTCATCCCTGTCGCGGTGTCGCCACAGCAACAGCGGCTTCATGTCAATTTAATTGGATTCATTTGAAAACAATTCTTTATATATACAATACAAATCTCAGACTCTGATCCGAGTTGAACCAGTGCTGCTTTTTCTTAAGGTGATTCACGTCGAGTTAGAAAACACCGCTCAGTCTGACGCACACCATCATCAATACACCAATAAAGTGGCGAGCTGCTCTTCCGCTGTGCTGCAGATTGACACACGGATAGGAGAATTAATGAAAAGAGGCAGCAAGGACATGTTAGCGTCACTATAATCAGCAGGAAATTTGGTCGCATTGTGGAAATGCGGTTAGCCATTAGCTCCGCCAGCTGTGACCTACATTTCGGGCAGTAAAAGGAAAAATCATACAGCCATAAAAATCTCAGACCACACTTTAAAGTCTCTATTTCACTCAATGACTTTTACAAAACTCAAATAAATAATGTCCTCAGATGTCTTCCTTAGAAGAGCCTTTCAGGCTAGTCATGAGACAACAAAGCATGTTTTAAGCTCAAAATCATGAGTGGAACTAAAAGTTTGAATGCCAGCAAAAATTCTCGACAAATCACAGAAAGACTATTTCTGATTGGCTGAGGCAATAATATGCCACTCCCCTTAAAACTAAATACAGGTTAATCACATCATCATTGTGAGATACGGTTGTGACCTCTGAGGGAATGAGACGAAGAGAGAGAGAACAAGAGAGTGAGACAGAGAGAGTTAGAGTGATAGAGGGTAGGAGAGAAAGACAGGTGACGTGAGACAGCACAACAGGATGAGTGAGTGCAGCACGTCACATAATGAAAAAAACATTAACGCAAAACAGTTATTTTACAGTTTGGCGACACATCGGCTGTTTTCAGAAATGCCCGTCATCATCACACACGCACACACACTGGATTGCAGCTGAGCCGAACCGTCACGAAACTGCTGCTGATGTTACAGTCTCAGTCTTTCTCACAGTCTCAAAACATTGTGGAAGATAAAACACTGCAGACATGTAAACGAGTGTGTGTCAGCAGCAGGGGGCGATAGTGAGGTGTTGGAAAAAAGATAAGTGTCAATCCACCTGTCTGTCTGTCTGTCATGTGATGCATTTCAGAGAAGGTGTATGTGGGAAATGTGTGTTTGCGTCGAGCCTCTGGCAAATCCATGAAACCAGACATGATATCACTGGAAAACACTTGGTGATGATGTTCCGTCTCACTCGATGACAGACATGACACTTTAACAGAGTGATGTTAACTGGAAATAAATGCGGACTAAATACTTCGTAATTTTAATGATCATGTTTTTGAATTTGCATTGTGATTTATTTTGATCTTGAAACTAAAACACTTTTTTTTCTACAGACACCAAATTTCCCAAAAAATAAAGAATTCAATACAGTTCCTATAACTATTGATATCAGACATTGTTACTGTGTTCTGAATTAGAACACTACATTACCCATAATTCAACATGCTCCAAATGGTGAAACACTGCAGTTACGGAGATGCTGGTAATCACGAGTGGTCCAAAATGTCTTACATTTCTATATAATGTTTTTATATGATTATATTGTGTATATAATTTACATGTGTACATTTTTTTAATTATTAAGTTCAGAAACGGTACAACTAACACACACACACACACACACACACACACACACACACACACACACAGTACATAGAACATGTTTATGGAAAATGTGGATTTCAAAACAAATAAATGAGAAATATTAATGGCACACTGAGTTGAATGCTTGCTGGAAACACATGAAACAATTGACTCAATGAAATCAAGCCATTAAAAGCAACATGCTCTGTTATGTCAGGCTCCACTTCATGTAATTTCATCATTTTTTTGTCTCTTTTTCTCTATTAAACGGACCCATCTGGGTCGGACTGAGCCCAAACCACAGTAACTCTCATTACAGGAGCACATCATGATGGAGAAAACAAGCACACACCACCAAATAGGGACTAACGCAATGCAAACAGACTTTTATTTTGCATTTAAGTGTGTATCAGTGTAGCTCAAACTTAGATTTTCTCCCGTGGTTCCAAACTGTGATTCAGGTGGATGGTTTGGAAACTGTGATTTTTTTTTAACATGTTTAGTTGTTGTTGTTTTCAATGTGAATCAGGGACAGTGTGATGGTAAACAAATGATAAAATTAATATTACATTTTATTTATATAATATACCCAAAAAAACAGAAACAAAAACTCACAAGCAGGCACAATCTAACAAACATATACACAAGTACACAAACACAATCAAAACACAAACACGTAGATGCACCCACAAATTTACACACACAAACGAAGTACACAAAACAAGCAAACAAAAACACACAAAACAAAACACACATACGGACTCAAATAAACAACCAACATGCAGACACACACAAACATATTCCCACTTAAATATATACAAAAGTACACAAAAAAGCGAAACAAGCTTATAAACAAATAAACACAATCACGACACACTTAAACCACAAACACACATACACAAACCCACACAAATACATACACAAGAACACAAACACACAAAACAAGCAACTAAAAACACAAACACACTCAAAGAAACACGTAGTAAAACAAACCAATACAAAACACAAACACACACAGACACACACACACACAAGTTTTAGTGGTGTTTTGTGTCCAGGGACACTTCTGTTTCTCTTGTGAACATTAATTTTCACTAAATCTGTGAGTAAGAACTAGTTCATGCACAAGATCCAAAAAAGATAGAGCGTTTTTAAAAGTTCAAATGATCCATTTAGACAAACTTCAGTGTTTTCAACTCAAAGACTCAAGCTCACAATGTCCTTCGCACGGACGCGGCTTGAGATATTAATCTACATAATAGTTGGGCAAAGAACTAGAGGTTCTATCAAGTTAAACTCCAAGCAGGAAATTCCTCCCGTTTCTCTCGCTGGCTCTCCTCCTCTTTCATTTGAGAAACATGGAGCTATTTTTGGGATGTGGATAAATATCAGGGAATATGGAGAGAATGTGCTCTAGTCTTTTTTCCTCGGCATTCCTTTCTGCCTTAGTAAGGACAGCGGAATCCATACACACTGTTCCCAAAAGTCATATCTGAGGTGTCCGTCGGCCTGTGAGGAACATCTAACTTCAAAAACACAATCGATGACAGTTTGGGAAGGCTTCTAAAAACCAAGGCAAGAATTCACATGGTCCCTGGTGGATAAACAATCACGTTCGCAACACAAACTCACCGCTTTGAAACGTTTCAGGGTGCTTCCTCTGCATCGCCACTGGGGGTGCTATGATCGTGACTCAACTAGCATTTTACTTTGCTTGTTTTCGCCCAAAAGTCAGATGCCAAAGAAATAGAGAGAAAATTGTGTGTAAAGATTGTAGCTTGTAATATGAGAATGATGAATGACGAGGCAATAAAAAACAAAAAGGCCAGACTTCTTGCAGACTTCTTGAGTTTAAAGGATTAGCTCAATAGTACAAACACCTCAAAGCTTCAGTTCTGACTTCCAAATCCAAATCCAGCCACATGAAATTCAGCCAAAAACTTGAACAACACAGAAGACTTTCACTATGCAGGGGTTTTTCACACAATACAGGGGGGAAAACACATGAACACGATTAGCTTCATGTTAAAAAAAAAAAGCAGTGCTATTAGCTTAGCTTTTCTTTCAGCTAGCTTAAAACGACACAGAACAAATGACATCCGATGACATTTACACTCTCTTTTTTGAGAATAAAACACTAAACTAAAAGCACTTCAACATCAAGATGCCATTTGCTGCCACTTTTCAGTCTGCATTGATAGCATCTGTGCTAATATTAGCACAATGTGCACAGAGCACATGATCATCCCATTTAATATATTAATTCTACTGTTTGTGTATTTGGTGCAGTGCATTCTGGGATAGCCCCACATACACGGCTTTTGCATTATTTTAGATTTTACAAGGAATTTAAAAAGTTAATGGGTCCAGAAACTAGATGATGAAAGAATATTGAAAGCACAAAACTACAATATTACTCACTGAACTGCAATAAATCTGTCTGTGACCACTGCACAGGACAAAGCAAGGCCTTATAAAGACTTCTAGTGAAGAATGTTCTAGATTGACTGGAATGAAACAGGAAAACGAGGGGGAGAGAGTGAAGATCAAAGCAAAGGCTTTTAAACAAAGAGCACCGTGATGTCCAGATACACACGCCACATCTTTCTCCTGAAACTCAATATGAAACGCATTAGACGCCGCCGTTTCATTTCAGCTGAACGTATGATTGCCGCGTTTCCTGCCATGTCAGCTATTACGCAACTCTAAGGCCAAACCTCGGGAATGAAATTATTTCAATTCTGGCCGTTTTTCAGTCGTAGGTATTGATGGAGGAATTAAATGAATAAAGTGAAATAAACTACAGGCAAATATTGATAGTGTATTCATGATGGCGTAGGTTCACACGGGTTAATGGCGTTCTGGCACGCATGGCCTTTTGTGATATTGAATAAAATAATCATGTCAGTGAAGGAACAAGTTATTGAATTTAAATATAAAGGTTATGGAAAAAAAACAAGGTCTGCGAAGGAACCTGAAATAAAAGGTCAATTTCGGGTTGATATTGGCGTGAAGGTTTTTTCGGGCAAATCTAAAAAGGGGTAGACATGGCAGAAAAATGGCAGATAATGCTTACTAATGTGAGGTCGAATACCAGCAGCTAACAGAGAGCGCCTCTTCAGGAACTTGAAGTAAAATATCTAAGAGTATACAAATTAACTTATTACTCCTATTTTTAATCATTATTATATAGGAAAATGTTTATAAGATGAAGCTGAAAGACCTTCTATAGTCTCTGAAAGAAGACGTAGTGAAACTGATCACAAAATAGAAACAGGAAATAGATTTCACAGATTCAATTTCTAAGATTTTGGTTTTCTTAATAGCCAAAAACAATAGCAAAAAAAAAAAAAACAAAGAGAACATGGGGGAAGAAAAAAAAAAAAAGAAAAAAAGAAAGAAAGAAAGAGAGAAAAAAATAGAAAGATACTAGTAGATAGAAAAAAGCGGGTGTAAATAGAGCAAGAAGAAAAGGAAAAAGATAAGAAAAGAGAATGATACAAACAAAAAAGTGAAATTGTAAGAAAATGAGGATAAAAAAAAGAGAAGAATATGATAAAGACAATTAAGACAAAAAGAGCTAGCAACAGAACAGATACAATGACAAAAAAAAACCTTTAATTTTATAACTTGCCTTTCCTGAAAACAGAATTGTAAAAAGAGGAAAAGAGTAAAGCGAAAAGTTTTGACTAGCTTCATTTCATGTAAAGCTGTTATTAAACCATTAACTAGATTACATCTCTGACGGTATTATTTCACTCCCATCGCACTTTTATTTCATTTTAAAAAAGCATTAGGAAACAATTACAAAAAAAAACTTGTTTCCAGCGTAAGATCCAGTTTCCTTTCTCTATGTTCAAAAAGATCGGCAAAAGAGAAAGTTTGAGGGGATATAATGACGCCTGAAGAGAGAGGAGGAGTGGGGGTAATGTCTTCATCCTCAAAGGACTTCAAAACCCCAGTGAATTAAGTGAGGAAGAAGAGATAAGACACAGACGAGACAAAGCGACGGCTTAGCAAAGAAAAAAAAACTTCAATAGTGACCCATCACCTGAAAGGCCAAAGTTAAACTCTCCAAAATCCACAATATCCTCGGCAGACGTACCAAAGTGCCGCCCGTCACGCTGAGAGTGTCCAAACAAGCGTTCACAATGACAGATCCCCAAAGAAGCCTCGCTGCGGCTATTTGTTTTCATTCCCGATCCCACCAGACCCAGACTTTCTCACAAAACAAAGGGATTTAAGACAGATCCAACCAGGAGGTTCTAAAAACCAGTAGCGCTACAGTATGATTCTATAAATCAATAGAATATATACCATTGTTTTTTCCCCAAAAGTACACATAGACTTCTGTAAAAACACTTCTGAATAATTGAAGTGACAAACAAAAATGTCACAAAGATGTGAAAAGATAAACACTAAAACCCTAATCATTTTGCTATGGAACAATCTGCATGTGTACAAATATACTGTATATATTTAGATATATGAGATTTTTAACAACCAGAGCCTGAGGCGTTTTGCTTTTTTGAATTCCGGGAAGTGGCTAGACTAATGATGTCACCCCTGAAGTGAAACATGGGCAGAGTCACATTTCCAGTCGCAGTCAAGTTCAGTTTCTGTAGATTCTGTAAACGAGCGTCATAGATTTTCAAATGACCACAGGAACTTCAGAATGCCATGACGTGTACGAGCAATTAAAATGTTGGTTGAAAAAAAAATACCAAATTAGTAATTAGTTCTTTAATATTTATAACATTTCTATGTTTGGTCGTGTGTTTCCTGCATTACAAACAAACCAGGCGTTTGGTGTCCCAGAATTCACGTGGGCCGCGGTTAATGGGCAGCTTTTCAAGCTTGAGGGCGGAGTAGATCAGTACATAAAATACATAGTGTAAATGATTAAACACATAGTCTACTGGAGCTGACACACTAAACCTTTGAGCATTACTTCACGCCACACGTGAACACCATGTACGCTCCCGCTCCGTGACGAAAGCGAGATTCCCGAGAGCGTGCTTTGTCCCGTCCGGTTCTAGAGTTCATTACATTCCAAGAGAGCTGTTTTCAATACCCCACTCGGCCCGAAAGCGCACAAGCTTAAAATTAATGAACATTCTACCCACAATCCCCCAATGGCCAACCGTACAGCACTGAACGTTAACCTGAACCCGGCGGATCACATCTCAGAGTCAGACCCACTGTGTGAAAACACACTGACGTCTTGTTCTGACCAAATAAAGCCAGGGGTGTCCTGTTCAGCGCCTTTCACAAAGCAACAAGTGCGCGCACACACACACACACACACACTTTAAAAAAAGCACCACCGATTAACAATACACAAAAAGAANACCACCGATTAACAATACATAAAAAAAAACAAATTCTAAAGCAAAAATGCAACAAAAACAAAATGTCCAGAAACCTACCAGATATGATTTTTGTGTCATACTAATTTTAACAGTGTGCTGAACTGCTTTCATGAACCTAATAAAGCGCAGAACCCCTAAAGCCTTTTAAACATAATGTCTTGATATAAATCACCTGAGCTGAGCTCTGCTCTGCTCTTTAGCGTTCATAAAAGTGTCTGATGACATCACTGCCATATGACATCACCTGGCAGAGCGAGAAATTCATGACACTACGTCTCTCAAAATAACAGTTTTATCACAACACAGAACAGCGGAGTGTATAATGCCAGTACAACGAATGAACCCAGAACTATCAAAACACTGTAATTTATGACCCAAGCGTGATTATGAGCAAAGGTCAAATCTGATTGGCTGGACTGAAGCCAGAGCTGGTCTTATTAGAACATCCTTTACGTCACTATTCAAGCGTGAGACCTGCAGCCGTGCTAAAGCAAGAGCCTAATCTTTTGACACCAATATTAACCACATTTCTAAATGCGTTCAGAGCTGGATTTGACCAAATTAACAGATTAGAAGCCGAATTAACACAATTAGATTAAACGCTGAACTGTGTCTGCCAATAAAATCCTCTAAAATAGAGTGGTGAATAAACGTTCAAAATTGGCAATAACATATCAGGATGTACAAGACAAAAAACACATAAATCCACAAAAAAATGAAAACATGGCAAAGTCTAGCTGGTCAACTGAAGGTCACTCGGGTACACAGGACACCGAAACTGATTTAATCAGGCGAGTTTAAGATGGAGAAGCATAAAATCAGTCAAATGTGTCCAAACGTTAGTAGTTTTACTGTGCTAGAAAATTCAAGAAAAGGAGGAAGAGAGAGGGGAGACTGTGGCTTAAAAGACAAAAAAATAGAAAGAGAGGGAAAAAAAATAGGGAGGTGTAACAAGTAAGAATAAAGTGAGAGCAAAAATAGAATTGATATGTATAGAAAAAGGACAGGAAAAGAGAAAAGTCTAAAGGGGAGATTTAAATAGAAAGAGGATAAAGTGAGTCAAAAGAAAATATGTGACAAAACATGTAAAAAAAAAATATAAATATAGATGTATAAAGAGAGAATGTATAAGAGAGAATGTATAAGATATGTAAAGAAAAGTAGAAATGAGCCTGAGGGAGATAAAAGGAAGGAGAGATGTAAAGATAGAAAGTTGGGGTGGGGGTGAGAGAGAAAAAAAGCGAAGATATAAAAAAGAAAGAGAGCAGAGCAGGAGGAGATATATAAACAGAAAAAAATGTAAAAAAAAAAAAAAAAAAAGAAGCAGAAAGAGCAAGGGATAGAGCCCAATGGAGAAATGTGAAAAGAAAAAATAGAGAGAGAGAGGTAGAAAGAGAAATTAGAGAAGTTGAGAGGTAGAGAGGTAAAGAAAATCAGAAGCACAAAAAGAGGATAGTTGTGTATAAGAGAGGAATGTACAAAACAATTCAGAGAGAGCTAATAAGAGGAGATATGTAAAAAGAGAAAAGGAGAAGAGAGCGGGAAAACAAAGACCCCGGAAGTGGAAGTATAAAGAAAGCTGAAAAAGAAGAGAATCTGAGCAGGAAGGGAGGAGATATTTAATGAGGAAAAGTTATAAAAAGAATGAAAGAGAGAGCAAAAAAGAGTAGATATGCAAACAGAACAAGAAAGTGAGAAAACAGTGATATAACGAGAAAGTTGGAAAGAGAGAAGGAGAGTAGAGTTAGAAAAAGGTTAAAGGGTAGAGAGACAAAAAAGAGAGATGTAATACGCTGGAGAGGTGAAGGAAAAAGGGATGGAAAAGAGGAGCGAGAGAAAAGAAAAGAAAAAATTAGAACAGAGTGGAGGTAAAATGGTTAGAGAACGCAAGAATGAGGTGAGTACAGACAAATGACAAAGACAGAGGTTTTCATATATATTTATGGATCAATAAACAGCGAGATAAAGAAAGCAGTAGAAACAAAAGAAAAGAGAGACCAAAAAGAACAAGAGTACGAGAGGACTCAAGGGTCTCTTTCTCTCTCCTAATATGGAAGGCTTCTCTCTGACTGATGCATGCGGGCTCTGGCCCAGAGACGGATTCTCTCAAAGTATGATTAGATCAAAACCCCGCCCCTTTCAGCCTGGACCAATCACAGGCCCCGTCTCGGCCCAACCTGCGTCGACCCGTGAGCCAGAATTTGCTGTGTGTAACTGTAGAATCCAGAATTTTCTCCACATTAAAAGGTGTGTGTGTGTGTGTGTAAGGGGGGGGGGGGTGCCTCACCCCCACACTGTTCCCAGAAGGATTTGGCTACAACCCAAGGAGCTGGAATGAAATGCAGGAATCCAGGTACAAAATGANAAAAGAGCTTTGTGCTCAATAAAAATCGCTTATGATATGCCTCAAACAGCTCATTGCTTGATTTAGGAAAAAATAGTCAACCGATTTATACATAAACTTACATCAATATAAAGAAAAGAAATCACTTCTAGAAACTTCAGAAAGGCAGGTTTGGCCTCCTTGGCGATTCGCACGGCGTCTTTGGCGTTCATGAAGTTGTCAATATACGCAGAATATATGTTGGCCAGGATCTCTTTGGAAAACTGTAAAAGATGAAATAATAATAATAATAATTAAAAATTGTGTGTGTGTGTGTGTATTGAATGCTTAAAATACATAAAAAAGAAATTCATACACATTTAAACATGTATATTTCTATAAAACATGCAGTGTATACAGAGTGTGTACAAACACTGTATATACACATAGATGCACAAACATTTTTTTTTTAGAATTTGTAAAAATGTAACACATTATTATTATTATTTAAATTTATAGTAACATGTTTCAGACCAAATGTTTTTTATTATAATCTTTTTGAATAATATTACAAAGAGCTTCAGTGAAAAGCTTTTTATAGACAATTTTACAGCATTTTACGAGCTAGAAAAATTAAATATAACTTAATTTTAAATGTAATGCTTATCTAATTGGAATATAATTTATAGGTTTAAGTTATATCATGAACAAAATGTAGACATAAATCTGAAGTGGCGTCCTCTCACCGACTGTGTGAGCAGATGTCCGACCGTCTGCTTGTCGTTCCACTGGTTGACACAGTCCAGCACCTGCTCCAGAAACTGTTCGTGCTGCTCCAGGATCTCGGGGATCTGGTAGAACATCTCGTCCACCAGAGACGGATCACAGAGCGGAGAGTTCTCCGGCTGCTTCAGCGGCTTCATGTAGCCCTGAGACCACCACAACATCAGTGCTTAGATTAAACATTTGCACAACAACAAAAATTCCAGCATTTGTGTGTGTGAGAGAGAAATCGCCTGTCAATTTAATACAATTTCCATATTATGTAATAAAATTATAAAATGTGTTTTTCTGGCTCATAAATTATTCTGTTTATGATGNGAGAGAGAGAGAGTGTCTGGCAGAAGGAAAGATGATAGAAAAGGAGCAACAGAGACAGATAAAGTGAGGGAAAGCGAGGTTAAGACAGAAGGAGAAACAGAAAGTTAATCTCCACACACATCTCACCGAGTTAGAGGAGGAGAAGGTGGTCTTGAGCTGAAGGAGATGACACTAATCTCATGATTCAAGCAGCTACCGATTTAGTCACTCTAATTATATTAAGGGTGAGAGGAGAAGAATAACCTGCTACAGTAAGGGGGGGTGAAAGAAGGAGAGAAAGAAATACAATCGCGATAAGAGAAAGTGAGAATGAGTGATTGATGTTTTCCTGTATTGATAAGTAGAGCACTCCGTTGGTTCACCCGTCTATCTATCTATCTATCAATCCCCTCCCTCTACACCCACAATCCATCCGTCACTTTATCTAGTCATCACTCTATCAGTAATCCATCCATCTACAAGTCTCAGCAGCAACAGGTCTGAGCCATGGATCAGCACTCGTACCTCAGCACCGACTCCCCCATTTCCGTTAGTCTCCGCGGCGATCTCCTCCCCTGCCCCTCCTCCCCCTCCATCATCACTGGTGCTCTCCCCGCTCTCCTGCATCTCCTCCAGAGCGATGGTGAAGTGTGCGAGGGTGCGGACCATCTGCAGCATGCGACACGAGTCCCTCGTCCCAGCAGGTGACTGCGCAACAGGCTGCTGGCCTCGTACAGCTCTTCCACGGCTGGATTTATGGAATGACGGCACAAACACCACTTCGAGTAAATCCAAGGCTGTGTGAATTCCAAAAGTTTGCTTTAGTGAACGAGAGTGAGCGGAAAGAGAGAGACTGTGNGTCCTAAACATTTAATAACGTTTAATAACGACTTCAGAGTGTGGTATTTGTATCACATTCAGGATTTATGTATTTTAGCGCCACCATCAGGTTGAATACAAACATCATGAAAAAACCCGTCCTCTAGTCTCGAGTTTGACAATTTACAAAAAGAATACTTTCAATTAAATGAAATTTTTGAATCAACGTTCTTAACAAATTATGTCAATAAAAACCTTTATAACCACTTGCTACAAGCATTTGCTACAAGAAATTATATACATTCAATTTTAGAGGTTGCCGGTTCGAATACTACAACTAAGTGTCCTTGGGCAAGACTTCATTTCTTTTTCTCTTCTTCTTAATATTCATCATTGTCTGCATACAAATTATTGCAAATCCAACTAAAGCTAGCAACACGAATGAGGATCTGGAACAGCTGGGGTCAGAGGTCACAGGTCACTACTTCACCTTCGAACCCTGATAAGCTAACAACGTTTTGGCACTAACATCTCCTCACCTCTCACATTCAAAGGTGGTAAATACCTCCATCCATAATAATAAAAAAGGCTAAGGGGTGAAAGGTCAACAGAGGGCACAGGCTGACCTGTGAACTAGCGAGGGTTGTGGTCAGGAATGCACAGGCATGCTGGGATTACAGGGTCAGGTGACTAGCACAACAATCTATAGCTCTATGAAAGCAGGGATTTACTAGGTCAGAAATCAGGAGTCACATTATGCGAATGCAAACATGAGTTCTGTGTGTTTCTTTAGGTCGGATGAAAGTAGATGCTATGCTTTAGAAATACTCTGAGACACATTGTGAGAAAACAAAGAGTGAGAAAGACAATCTGAAAGTGAGAGGAATAGAAGAGAACTAAACAAAAAGCGAAGAGAGTGAGAAAAAAAAAAAACAAGGGAAACAACAGAAAATTGTAAGAAAGAAAAATTAAAGACAAAAAAGAGAGTGTACGCACAGATGTACAAGGGTAAAATAACAAAACAAAGAAAAAGA
>SOMO01000158.1:12614-23922 GCA_028128575.1 Paedocypris carbunculus
AAAATATATCTTAAAAGTAAATCACACTACAACCCATACAGTATATAATCTCTGATTCTATTCAACTCTAATTGCATAAGGGGAAAATAAGGCAAAATACAAATTTGAGTGTTTGTAAGAAAAAAAGTTACACATACTGTACATTTGGCATCTTAGATTGCGTCACAGTCTCACAGCGAGTAGGACCCATTCGAGACTCAAGTTTAAGGCCCAATTGCAGCCAGCCTTCTTTCTTTTAGGATTTGAACTTCCAAAAATAATTGTATTAAAAACAATGTGTCCACCAGAGCCAATCACAAAACCCTAGTGTGTCATGAAATGCCACAAAACCCGAATGTGTCGCAACTCCAATCTGACACCTCGTGCTATGTGAAGAGTATGGTGGAGGCCTTCTGCAGGTCCTGCCTAATGGAAGAGATTCTTTTCTGACAACTGCAGCAGGCCAGCAGAGGTGACGCCGGGACCGTGGTGCACTAGAAGGTGACTATAAATTACAGGCTGACAGAGTGAGTAATTAGAGCAGGAATTACACGCTGCCCTCCGGGGACAAAAGTCAACTAAAGAGTGACCTCACCCACGCTTCCCAAACCCAAGCCTACACGGTGTAAATTAATCTATCCGCAGCCTAAAGCGCCAGCAAATTGTTTTTAGTGTAATGGATCTGTGGACATCTGACAACATTAATAAGGGCACAACACACATATTTCGAAATTGTCTCGTCAAGCACTGAAAAAGTCATGTACTATATGGTACCTTTTAAAATATAATATCATAAGGAAAAATAATAAGGTTATTGGGCACACGTTAGAAAAGAATAATAATTATGCAATAAATACGTTCATATGTTTTCCAGTACAAATTCTGGTTCCTCAATTCTGTTTAAATTAAACAATTCACCTTCATACTACTGAGTGTAACTTTTTTAACTAAAGGCACACACACACTTATATAAAAGAGGGTAAGTCCATGGTAATATCTCCATCTTAATGTGACAAATGTAGTTCTTTTTAGCAATAATTGAAATGTTATTGAATTTACACTGGGAAAATCCTCTTGAACAAAAAACAGCAATGTGGAAAAAACAATATACAATGTATAAGATCCATAAGATTAAGAAAATAATAGTAACGTTATAAAAAACAAAGTCAAATGAAAAAAAGTGTAATGATGATGCTTTTTGGTACTTTCCAATAATAAAATAACAATAATAGCTACAAATCATATATAAAATTGTTTCAGTTTTGTTTCAAAGCAGACTAAAAATGATTGTACATAATGAGAATTGCACATGATCCAAATATCTTGTATATTGTGAATAAGATTTTGCGGAACACATGGATAAGAGAACGCCCCTAATTTGCACAGAACGAACTATATGTGAAAGCACCCAAAGATTATGTCCAAATGCTGTCAGGTTCTGTTGTTCACGGTCGGTACCGACATTAAGTCTCCCACTGGGCTGTTTAATAAAAAAGCAGATCGTGTCACTGAAAAAGCCGTTGTTATACAGCAGTAACCTGCAGTCTCACACACTCGCCGACTCATTAGTATGTCAATAATGACACGTGCAGGTCTGTGCGTCTCCTGCGTTTCTCTAGGGGGGATGAAAAAACCTTCCAAGGGCTGGTGTTTCATGCTATTGCACTGTGACAGCACTTGTGGGAGTGTGTGTGAGCATCCCGGTGTGTGTTTTCATCTGGTAAACAACGTAATGAGACAATAAAATACTCTGCTAATGAGCCAGGGAGCGTCTCAAAAGCACAAGCCTCTTTAGAATGCAACACTCCTGGACACAGAGAGATGATGTCACTGACTTGATCTTGTGTGGAAATCCAGACTGTGTTCATAAATTCAACTTAACTAAAAAGAGGGTTTGATTTGTGATCCAACACATTCAGTACGTTACACACACATACATATAAAATGTGTTGAATGCAGGCCAGCTCTCTAAATCATTAACCATCTCATTGACTTTCAAAACCCAGTAAATGTCCTAATCTCCACGACAGCTCCTTAAAAGCACAGCGTAAGCTCATATTACTAATCAAACAAGTATATACGTCGCAAAATGCTCTTTTTGACCTCAGACACTCTATCAAAGATGTGAACACTTCCAAAGAGAGGGAGAGGAGCGAGCGGAAATAAGAAAGTGGAGATGGATGTGGATAATCGAAAGTGTGTGTGAGGAAGAGCATAAAACGGGGGGAGATAACTCAAGGGAGGTCACCGGAGAAATAGAGAAGCAAATCTTTTCCGCCACTCGGCCCAGGACTGATGGGGTTCATGGGGTACAGCGTCAGTTCATCAAAGCACACACACCTTCATATCCGCGTGCGGCCACTGATTTGCACCAGGTTGCTCCATCACGCCCTCTAAAGTATTACTCAAGCCGCTGCAGACTACTCGACCCTTCCTCTCACCTCTACATTATTGATGCAATTCCATTACACTGGTAGAGCACTGGGAGAGGACAGACGGAAGTTCACAGTCAGGGGAAATCTCGGCTCCTGGATAAGGAAATTAACACATTCTCAGCCAATCAGAAACGTTCTAGAAGGAAAAAAGTTTGAAATCGTAATAAAAAAGAATAATGAGAGTATTAAGAGTAAGGAGAAAAACGAATCAGTTTGTTGCTAAAAATGGGAAATGGTTGTTCTTATTTCAGTCTCAAGAGAAAAAAAAAATATGCAAAATAGTTCTGGTGGAGCAGGATGCAAAAATTACTTTGAAGCTAACCATGGTAGTGAGAAACACCTCTCTCTCTCTCTCTCTCTCTCTCTCTCTCTCTCTCTCTCTCTCTCTCTCCCTCTCTCTCTCTCAGACACACACACACACAAAATAATCACAGCATTAATAATAAAAAAAAAAACCCAATAAGAACTAGTGTTTTATTTTGTTCTCTTACAAACTTCTTTAGATTTAGATTTTTTAACATGCTTATGATAAAAAAAACAATCTTTAATAAATATTTTATATATGTCTATATATACTTAAGAATAATGTAAAGTATACACTATTGTCTGTTAGCACAATAAGTTACATTCTGTATTATATATTTTAAAATATGATAAGCTAAATTATTTGCAGCAGCAACAGATTGGTTGAGCTTAATTTAATGCAATTATTGCTTTACATTTCTGTGTCCTTCAGCCTGATTCATTTAAATACGATTCACCTCATTAGAGTAATGTACTAGTTTTTGCTTATTGTAAGTAAATTATTTATTTATTAAATCAATTATTAATCTAAGACTAAGACCAACTATGTTACATTACCTATCCTATTATGTTAACAAAATAGTCTAGATTAGAACAATCATATTTAGATTTTCAAATATGCAGTCATTGTCATTGACAAGCCATTCATAAATTATGGTTGTGAACCACGTGTCTTTACCCGGATTCAGTTGAGTCCTTCTCGCATCACTAGGCGGAGTAATAACTGTATTACTTTGTGATCTGCATCCCTGCCGGAGGAGTGTCGGTGCCACCAGGATGGAGACGGCAACGCTCGGAGGAGTGTCGATGAATAGCACAGAACACACAACCAGCGTCAAGTTCTGTGACATTTTTTTCTAATCTGAACAAGATTACAACGCATAAACACAAACTGGCCTCACGGCAACCGTTGCTTTAAGTCAAGCACAGTATGAGAGGCTTTGTGTTACTGTGATCAACCAAAGAGTTTCCCCACAGACATTTAGACATGGTGTGATGTTTTTCTTCATCACGACACTTACGCCACGGCTGATGTGAAGATCTGAACTGAGATTCCCCACTCTCTAAAATAAAGGCTTTAGCGGGAAAATCTGATTGATAGATCCCTATTATTCACACTATGGTGAAATGCCAAATATAAGTAATAGCAAAGGATTAAAAAAGAAAGACAAATAACTGCGGAGAAATCAGCTTAGAGTGCCGATTTGACATTTTGTCACGTCTTGAAGTTTGAGTTGCACAACATCTGATAAGCTGTGTAAACTCAGCGGTGGGATGCCATTAGGATGTCTACAAGTATTCATTAAAGCCAGTGAGCAGTCATGCATGGAGCACAATTCGTCTATCTCAAAACAATCCAGCATCTAAAGTGAATCACTCAAGGAAGTCACAGATGTGCCGTGACCAGATGAACGTTAAACGAATGTCATATTGACAGGACGGAGTGTAATTTTCTGCCATGATGGTGCGGGTCGATGAGTTGAGTGCGAGAGGGATAAATGACATGTCTGCACGGGGCTTATTCACGCCCGCACAGGTCGCCTGGAACGGACCTTCCTTCCAATGCAAAAACAGACTCACACAGCCAATCAATGACGAGCACAGTCGATGCAAACAAATCATTGGCTATTGACTTGTGCAAGTGTTTGAAGAGCCACATAGCGATTAAGCGATGATTTACTTTGTATTTTAACCAATGTTTTCGTAGATCTGCCAAGATCTACTGGATGTTTGCCTTATTGTTTCTGTCTAATGGACACTGTGGAAAAATAAAATGACGGCTTGGTTTTTATTTGTTTCTTTTTAAATCAAAGGTGTCGTTCAGTGCGCGTAGCTCATATTTAAAGAAAACATGCTGTTAGCTGGAAAATGCCAAACTTAAATTATATTATCACAAAGATAACTTTTTTAGAATAAAATGTCTAAATTATTAAAGGCTTAAAACTCATTTAAAATTCACAGTAATAAAATAAATGTATAAAAACACACACACAAGCAAACAAGAAAATTGTTAAAACCTAAAACTTTTCAACTAAAAACATTTGAGTCTGATTTTCTAAAATGCACAACTTAACACTTGTTGAAACACGGGTTTTGAGGACCATCAGGACTCATACGGCCATCACTATAGACTCAATAAGTCTGCAAAGAATTGCAATGCAACTTTAAGATCAATATGAGACTTGTAGCCTGTGAACGTGAGTACAAAACTGGCTAGTAGTAAAGTAGTAAAGTTGATTCATTACAATTTTCTGCACATGATTTCATATGTATATGTATAAAGATATAGGTTGGTTTATAATATGGTATTAAAACATAAATAATTTACATTAATATACTATAAAACCAGATTGATTAGATGAACTATAATCTTAAACTGTAATTTTAAATAATAGTTGATATATTTTCATCCATACCAAAGGCCGTATATGATCGTATTGTAATTACATTCGAAACGCACATTTATTTTCACAAGTGTGTTTTCTCTTAACCAACACTCCAAGAAAGTAGCTACGAAGAAAAAAAGTAAGAGTGAACCGCAGTGCAACTAAAACGGAATAAGACTGACATCTCACTTGTGTTCGCTCTGTTGGCATCGCTCCCTCCTTCACAATCATTCTTCCTCTCCGGACGTAAAGAGAGTGTGGGGCAGGGTGGGGTGGCTAAAGAGGCAGGTGTGAGGAAGATTGCAAAATCAATAGGGCTAAATGGAGTTGCAGCGGAAGCCATTGAGTGTCCTCTCAGAGCGCTGATGAGACTGCAAAGAGCAGCATTTGGCTGAAATGCCCAACAGCTACCGGCCCATGGCTTCCCACCCCCCTTTCTTTCTCCAATCTAATGTGTCTCCCATGATATCCAAGCAAAGCTATTTTACTGGATCAATGTCGCCTCCTTAATAGAACAGAGCGGTCACAGCGCTGCGGGCCGAGGCAGGGGAGGAGGCAGCGCGTCCGTCAAACCGTACACACTGGCTGTAGATCGGCAAGCTGCCATAGTGACGGAAATACCGCAGCACCTGCCGCCCCTCCCTCGCTTCCCTCTCGGAGAAAATTGTCACCCTGACCGGACTGACACAAACACTCTACTCTACTCAAAACCTACTCCAACCACCTCTTGTGCAATGTATGAAACCATGGTTTCTCACAACAAAAGAATATAGATGCAGACCTTATTTACTGTATTTATATACAGTGATTTCTGTTTAATTGGGACGCCTTTTAATAAGGAAAACTGCCTAATTGTCAATTAGAGGCAAAAAGAAAGAAAAGTCAAGAAACAAACCCTATTGTTTAAGAGTTTTACTTTACTTTACATGCATTGAGAAGACACAAGGCATTATAGTTTTCACTATCAGCTTAAGTCAACCTCACTTTTCCCTGGCAACACTCTACTACTGAGTGAGTTACTACAGTAGGGAAGCTACTTGTCACGTAATAGGTTAAAAATTCTGTATTTTTGAGACATGAGAAAACGTGACGAAAAATTAGTCGTGAAAAAAGGGTTAAACTTGTGCGAGTCTTTACTCTGTGCTCAAGAGCGTTCCGTCGAAGAATCGAGTACTATAATATGTATAGTACTGAACTGCCATTGAACATCTTCTTGCACATTACTTTGTGACCTCTGGGGAAGTCTAGAAAGCATAAACAATTGCACTAAAGAGACATTTTTGCCATCAAGATCATTGACCTGCAAGATGCTGAAGATGAGATTGAGGATATTCACCAAACTATCGTAACATTACAGCTCATATCTGAAGGTACACGCTCGCTTTTATTCTGATCTAGGTCTGCAAGGCCAGTCAAGATTCGTAATGACATATTGAACAGTGTTACAATCTATGATGATAATCAAAATCTGTGGAGAACAGTTCTACTTCTGCTACGTTACCTAACAAGATATGCAAGAAAGTAACATGCGCTGAAACAAAAGTATGAAGTATCACTTCATATGTCGGTTGAAGTGCCTCTTCCAGTCTAACAGCTCAGTAGCAAGTTGTGAAACAAATAGTTGTAAAATGGAGATTAAAGCTGAAGTGACTAACTAGGGTAATCGCTGGTTTATCTTGAGTGGCAAGCCGTATCACAGCAAAGTGCAGAGGGAAAAGAAAGAGAACTCGAAGCGTCTCATGTTGAAGACAGAGTTGTGCAGTGCTCCGAGATCAAGGAGAGCATATTCTGTTTACGCTCTCCAAGCTGAAGAGACACCATTATCAAACCGAGCCGGGGAAGAGGTACATGGCAGCAAAAACAGGAGAAAATGCACTGAAGTGCAAACAGGTTCTTCTTTTTTACACCTTCTCTCTCTCTCTCACTTTCTCTCACTCTCTCTCTCTCTCACCCACACTCTCGATCGCTCGCTTTCATTTAGAAGCAGATATCAGGCTGGGAGAGAAAGCCTACAAAACCCTACAAAGTGGCCATGAAAGATAAATGTTAAAAAAGAGACAGGGAGCGTATCACAGCGGCACAGACTAACAGCTGTGTAGTGTTGGAGGCTTTGCTGGGCTGTGTTTTATGTGTTGGATGTTGACAGCAGGCTGGAGACAGGTTTAGGTGCGCTGTGCTAGGGCTGACATTGCTTTATGGCAGCCTGTCCGCTGACCCTGTGCTGTTTACGTCTGTTCCTCATCACACGCCTGAGCTCTGCCTGGACAAGTGAAAGGTGCGTTAGACTTTCAATGGAGCTTATTTTCCCCTCTGAACACTAACTGCAGCCTTCGGAAACCATGAGGCAGAACCAGTTGTCAAACTGAGCTGATTATATATTGGCAAAATTCTGATTCATACGCTCGGCATTCTTACACTCTTGTGTTTGAAATATTTAATGCCCAACATGTTTAGACTATAGGTGGCTATAGAATATGTATTTTATTCTATATTATTCCCACTGTAATACTGAAATTAATCTAGATTATTGTAGATTAATCAAATAGATTAATCCACATTAATCTCAAAAATGAATTTTACGGCACTTTTGATTTCCGTTGGTATTATTTCCTTTAAAGAAAAGACATGTCGCACAACTTTTTTCTCCTCTCAATATGAAACGCCATATGTGACGTACAAGAACTTACATCTGCCTTAAAATATCAACGTGAAAATCATCAAACCTCGTGTGGTGTAGACCAGCTCCCAACCCGACTTTGAGAATAGATTAACAAAATATTTTTTATCGCATGCTAAGTCTTGTGTTTTCGCACTGTTTACGACCAGCCACTGGTGCATAAGCATACTAATTAGATGCTACATGCCTTAACATAGTTACATAAAAACATGCATATATTTACAAATATAAGATTCATAAAACAAACATTTCAGGCTAAATGCAGAACTACACAAACACACACACACACGCACACACACATTATTTTACATTTTATTTATTTATTTTACATTTTAGATTTATTTATCTATTCATTTATTTTATAGAATAACCTCCTGGAACCTCATTGAGGAACTTCTCACTTAGATCCACACTCGTCCGGTCTATTTTTTGCAGAGATATTAATGACACTCCATTTGGCCAGACAACAGGGATGGCATCTCGGGAATAAAGAGGGCTAGGAGAAGGTCATGTGGTCATTCTTTTCATATCCATAAGCCCTTCTGAACTTCTCTTCAGTCTGCCCTTCAGAAATTATCCTTTACTTTTAGTTTGACAGGATAAGAACTCGTAGCATTTTAAACACCACTGGTCTTGGTGGTCTCTCCGGCTACATCGTTTACTTCAGATTGTCCTAAGCTACTATAGTTCAAAATTAGTTATAGTACTAAAGCTATAGTACACTACTATAGTTCAAGATGTTCAAGTTCAGTGCATCTATAGAGATGCTTATATGTATCAATATGACAATTTCTTTTTTTTTTTTTTTTTTTTTTGGAGCTGTAAACAATGTATACAGCGTCATTCATGTATTACTGTACAAGGATGCTACGGTTCAATGTAAC
This sequence comes from Paedocypris carbunculus, assembly GCA_028128575.1. Lineage (NCBI taxonomy): Eukaryota > Metazoa > Chordata > Actinopteri > Cypriniformes > Paedocypris > Paedocypris carbunculus. The sequence goes on from SOMO01000158.1 coordinate 21,280, forward strand.
ATTATAATTTCATAGGAATCGAAATTATCTATCACATTAGTATTTCAACAGCACAAAGATATACAAAAATCATTGACTTTCTCTGAATCTAAAAGTTGAAGGCTTTTTCAGGGTCTGTCCCTGCGGAGGAACTCGGGGTTAAGTGCCTCGCTCAAGGGCGCTGAGGCGACAGCGTTTGCTTTGTTCAATGGGATGTAGATGACCTTTGGGTGACCAACTCAGATCTTTAACATTTGCGGAACAGATTTTCCCACTAAACGTGACATCAATCATTCAACTGAATTCTTAGTTGTGCCAATTAGGAAGAGAAATACACTGAGGTCTATTTTTTTCTGCTCAAGTCATTCACAGTTATTGATCTGGACTATTGATCAAAAGCCAAGGCTCTGCATTGTGTGTCTGGACACGCTGAAAGAATAAAATACAGATAATATTTGGCACATGAATAAAGGATATTTACCTAACAAGCATGCAACAATGTGCCAAATTCAATTTACACTTTGAATGTCTGGAAATGTCAAAAAGTGAAGTGCGCTCTGATCCTTCTGAAAGAGAGTGTGTGTGTGTGTGTGTGTGTGCAAAGTAATTTGCAGGTAAGGATTGGTGTAGGCGAAGGACTATCATTATGTTCGCGGCGAGAGGTCATTGCTGTGGAGAGCTTTTCATACTGATTACATGTGTCTCACCTCAACGCTCTGTTCCCCTTTGGCTGGCAAAACACACGCTGCTTCTATCTGTTTTATTCAAGTGATTAGACTGTACTCAGCATTAGCCTAGGGAATACGGGCAAATTTGAGAAAACCAGGTCGATTCTTTACAAAAAGCAGCCAGATGACAAGCCAAACAAGTGCAGGAAAGGGGAAACTCTCGGAATGCATCGGCTTTCCAATTTGTCCTTCTGAAAATAATCCCTTTTTTTGCGGTGACGGATTGCTCGTTGCAACGGAAAGATCAGTCAAACAGATAATGAATAATTCACAAACAGGTAATTGAAAATTATACAGAGTGATTTTCACTTCACGAATGATTACTATAAATGGAACCCGATCCTCGTGGCATTTTTCCAGTCACGCCTGGTCTCCTGTCCTGTTTATTAGAGTGTGTGTGTGTGTGTGTGTGTGTGTGTGTGTGTGACAGGTGCCCTCAAGGCTCCTTACCTGCTCCAGTCTCCAGTGGAACTCAGCCGGCCTGAAGGAGTCCAAGTGGATAAAGTCTCGTCTCAGCAGAAACACCAGGCGGCAGTTGTGCACATATAGTGAGTAATGATGCCTGTTCATTTCTGATTGGTGAAAAAAAAACACAAAGAGTATATAGTAAACGAGCAACACATTTAAAAAACATGATAGCAGGACTTCAAAAAAATAGATTTCCTTACACGGTTCAAAGCCCTTGCATTTTAAAAGAGTAGTTACAGAAGACGCCATAGAAAATGTCACGCTAATTAAAAATGTAAATCTATAGATTTCTCACTGGTTTGAAACTGCACAGTCAAAAGCTTTTATCGCAGAAGCCTTAGTATCTTATTAGAGAAAAATTGATCTACTGTGCAGAAAGCATAAAGAAAGCAAATCCTGTCAGACTGAGTAAAGATGAACGCCTTTTAAGAGACATTTAATACATCCTGCTGTGGAAAATATCCCGCTATATTACGTCACTATCATGGGCATATAATATAAAAATGCCATCTTAAAGTATTGTGTCCTTTAAATTTGTTTTACATAATTTATTTGATTCACAGCTCTGGAAGACAATCTAAGCTTTCTCTTAACGATCAATACATCCAAAAATCAGCTATAAAATCTGCTTTTTACATCTTTTCATGAAAATGTGGTTTGTAGCTAAACAATAATGGAGCTTGACAAGACTACAGTAAGTTGGTAATTTAAAAACTTGTCAACGGAGACAACATATAATAAACCAAACCACACGTGTTATCGAAAGTATTGCTATAAAAAAAAAAAAAAAAAAAACATAATTTTACAAATAAACTGCAACTGAACCTGAAGGTTTCAAGGTAGCTTCATCTTTCACTGAGGTTCCACCATCATCACATATCTTTGTTATGTGAGTGCCATAAAAGAACTTGTGAGTGGTCAAGGTGGCCACCACATCTCCACCATACGTCCTTCTCTCTTTCCCGTGGCTGTCTGTGTGACTACTTTTATTGTGTGGTAAATTGATTAAGGCTCACATCCACTCAACGTGATGTTTGGAATCGATGGACTCGAAAAATTCTTGCAAGGCAGGTCTTGCCGTGTCCTTCCCTTCGGTCTGAAGAAAGTCCCTGCTGAGTGTCACACAGCACTTCTCACAGCTAGTGTTTCGCTTTAACCTTAAGAAGACTACTCTTTAATCCACACCTAATCCATCTCCATAATCTCTCATCTAGAAGTGATAATACTAACTGCTGCGTTGAGCCGTACCAGCGAGATCCTGCTTTTCATTACTTTAACAATAGAATTTAAACTATTTAATACTTTAATACGGTGGCACCATAACCGACCAGTTTTCCGAGATATCAGTTTGACATGTTTTGCTTTGTTACGGAAACAATGACGTGATTTTTTACATCCATAAACGTGATGGATGTTGAATCGAGATGTTTGCTTGTGGATTTTGCTTTGTGCATGAGTCAAAATATAA
>SOMO01000158.1:86368-111688 GCA_028128575.1 Paedocypris carbunculus
AAAAACGCAGTTTTGATTCTCCATACGTCCAGTAAGTATGGTAGATTTGACAATAAAGCTGACTTTGACTTTGCCTATTTTGATATAATATACGACATACATAGCACATGTATTATAGTATGTAAAGTATAGTACAGATACTGAAAAAGTATGTATATTATAGCACGTATAAAACACCAACATGCAAGTGAATGTTTATACTGTGTCTGAAACACGTTGTCTCAGTTTGCCAGGAGCATTTGTGTTCACACTTTGCACCAGTCTCCTTCATTCCAGCTGTCCGTCGGAGTGTTCAGTTAGGAGGTGACCTTGCGCTGAATGTGAATCTGGGCGACAGGCTCTTTCCAACTGCTCCTGCTCTCTTCCCCCAGAACCTCAATCCACACTAATCCATCAGGGTTATCAGAACTCCGCTCTCTAATTAGTAGGCCGGGGAAATGGGCGGCGAGCATTGCCATAGCTCTCCCTCCTTCCCTCTCTCCCTCATCCATTTGAAAGAAGAAGAAAAAAACGGTAAAAACAGAAAGCGCCTGGTGCAGTGTTAGCACAGCAAGGTCGTGAGATATCAATCTCGGGTTGTTGTCAGAACGCGAGAATTTGCCAGCGCGACTAGAGGGAGCTGCATTGCAATGACCCATTTGCTAGATAGAAGAGATATTTACTCTTCCAAAAGACCCATTAAATGTGTAAGCACAACTGCTTTTAACAATAGTCATCTTTAATAATAACTTTTCACCGAGCATCTTAGCATTTCCCCTTGCTGCAGTGCTATCGCCATGCAAAGATGCTCACGTCGATGGGGGGTTAATGAGTTTTTCCTCCAAAGACGACATTTGAGACTTAATGTTCACATTATGAATCAAACCATTGGGTACTGAATGCAGTTCTTGCGCTGGAGGCATATTATTCTGAAACATCTAACAATTGATCCATTTGTGAAATGTGCTTCATGCCCGTAATCGTTTATATTGCTTCGGGAGATATATGGACACGTTTAGTGATTACTGAAGTGCAAATTGTGGTGGAGTTGATGAAACCTGCATAAGATGGTTGTAAGTTAAGTGTAAATAAATTGCGGAGGTTTGAAGGAACGGTAACACTTTTAAAAACACACATTGTAAATTACAGTAAGGCTTTTTTTTTGTTTGGGCAGAAAGTGCAAAACCACTGATGCAAAATGTGTTTCACGTAAAAAAAAAATGCAGTTAGCATTATAAATTTTAAACTCTGTGTTGTACAGTCACTTTTTCTTACATGGCAGTTTAAGGTAAAAACCTATTTTACGTTTTACCCATTTCATCATTATTGTAGCTCAAGATGAATTTCAGCAATACATCACTTCAAAGCAAACGAGAACTAGTCTCGGGTTCTCTGTCTTATAAAAAACGAATTAGTTTGATATTAACACAGATGTTAGCTTCATGAATAAAAAAAAAGAAACCAGAGGTGAGAGAAAATGTACAGATAATGATGCTGATCTTATGACTTGACATATTTGTACAAAAACATCCATTGCATAGATTAAAGTTTAATAAGACGGTTCTTCTTACGTCTTGCATCTAAGGTAGTAAATCAATTCAATTAAATTGAATTGAAAACCATGTCTGATTTCAAGACTCTCTGGAATCAATACTTCAATACCCAATGGTCAATACTTTGGAGTTGACACTTTCTTAAGTATTGATCGATACAACTCCAAATAAACACATGCAATTAATTTTCACTTCAGTTTAATTTTCAGTTTTAAATATGTTGAAATAAAACTGCTCAGGTGTCTTCCATATAACATGACTATGGCAGGTAATAAGATGGCAGCTCGTTTCCCATTGCAGCACGTTAAATTAGCAGGAGACGCCACCATTTCTCACACAAAAGCAAACACCAATACGAGCGGCAAAATGCACATTTTCAGTTGTTTGAAGTGGTTAGAAGTATGTTTTATCTATAATCAATACAATTCAAATTTTAATTCCCATACACAAAATCCTGACATGCAGTAAAATGCTCTGATAGATAAAATATGCTACGTAGAAGTATAACAGAGAGAAGCATAAAGTCAATTGTTAAAAACATTGATGTACTGTAGTGAATTGCAGAATTAATATAAAGCAAAAATAAAAAGACAACTACATTTTTACAAGCATGAACAAATGCGTCAGGAGAGTTGTGACCCATAAAATGCATCTTCATTTGTTTATTCTTGTCCAAATTAGTGTTTTGTATATATGAGTACACAACTATAAAGAAACAAAACAGGCATTGTAATAAGGAATCTATTACATACAAAAAAAAAAAAAACATGCACTGTACAACAGCTTTTTCTTTTCCATGGAGGAGGAAATCAGGACGACGTTAGTAAAAGTGCCATACGACAGATTTGGTAGAACAAGAAGTGATCCACAAGCGTTCTGCCCTGATTACTGGGATTCAAGAGTTTTTAGAGCAAGATCTGGGCTTCTTCTTCAAAGTTAAACACAAGAAAGCAATTGGCTGCCGTACTGTAAATTCTGTAGTGTTTCGGATATAGGTGTTCCCCGTACAACCAACCAACATGGACAGTGAGACCTAATCCTGGACCGATTCCCATCCACTGTCACCGTTTTTCACCCATCAAGGCATCACTCCACTGTATTAATGGCTTGCTTAATGAAGGAACTTGGAGCTATCGGAAAACCTTCTCCAGAAGAGAGACTGCGTCCTGAGGGAAAGACGACTCTAATGAACTGAATAAAGATGAGAAGTGCTGATCAAGGAGACACTGAGAAATACTTAGAGTCGAGACGGCATCACAACCCGAGACAGAAAATGCCCTTCACTTGACAAGAGTCCCAGTTTTCTTGCTGGTGGAAAGCGCAAGTCTAGTCTGGCCAGAGAGTCTGGGTTGGTTCTCTCATTAATCGTTCACTGCAGCTAATGTGGAGTCTCTGTAGCCTCGTTCACCATGTGTCCCCGCCATCTGCAGTCCTTCCTTTCTGGTGACTTTTTAGAAGACCCAATGCCAGTCTGAGTGGCAAACAGATGATGAACGCTGAGTGGAGAGACGCGAGCCAAAAACAATGTGTGGAGAGAGAGCGATACGATATTTCAGGCCTCGGGCACGAAAGGATGAGCCCACACTTCCTCTAGAGCTGGAATTAAGTTCATCCACGGTCTGCTGTTTCATAAGCAACTTCCAATCAGGCCGTGGTTTTTTTTAGAAGTTAATAAACGGTGACGCGGGACGTGGAAATGGACTTTTTTTCAAAACGTACAGACGTAATAACATCATCTAAGTTGCTTCTGGGTTTGGCAGTCCAAGTTCTGACATGTTCAAATTCAGGATCACACAGCAACTTCAAAAAGAGTACAAACTCCGCTCAGAGCGTGAAAGTGCAACAATAAACCACAAAAGAGAATATTCAGGGTAATTTGAACAATACCTCGTGGCGCTTTCTAAAACAGTTCCCTAGACTGAGAAAGAAGAAAGTATTCATGCTTATTAAAGTGGCAGTTGATTCTCCACTCTGGTCTAAAAAGGTGGAGGAACTTCATAAGACGGCTTATTTTCCAGGCAAATATTGAGAAAATCGCCTCAGGTATTGTTCTGTCTGAGAGAGAACACTTCACAAAAAAAGATTACACGAAGAAAAAAAAAGAAAAACACTCGATGGAAAAGCGCTCTCTGGTGAACAGCCAGCGAGTATTTACTCTCTCTTGTAGAGTCACAAGCCTTTAGCAGAGAGGATCACGTAAACGGCCCATCTTCACAACCACAAGATGCATTTTCATGTTCTTGTTGCGAGTGGTGAATGGAGTTTGCGTGGGAGAAGAGAGCATCAGTGCTATTTAGAAAGCATACACAGTTTTCATCCATCCATTATCTGAATACATTTTCCATTTCTGGGTGACGGGGAGCTGGGGCAAATCAAAGCCTGAAGGTTGGATACACACCACCACACACAGTATGATATTTTGATTAATTTCAATGTCCAAATGAAAGAGCTGCAAAAAAATCGTAACTTTGCATCTGTTCTTTAAGACGAGTAGCTGCCAGGTGAGAGGTCAAGTGGATCCAGCAGATCTCTTCTTTCGCACAAAGTCCTCCGTTTTTTTTCAGGTAAACAGTAAAATTCTTGTCCATAATTCTTTGTCCGCATCACTCTGTCTTCTCTCACAGAATTTGTAACTCATTGAAAACGGACTTGTCAATTTTCTCATCACCAATCAGTACATGAAATAGTTATTTTAAGGCTTGAATCATTAAAAAGTGTCAATTTTAAGATGGTTAACACGTAATGCAATTTTTTAATCCGATCCCATTTAATTTTTTTTACGGATGCAGCCAATAAATTAAGTTGCTGCCAAAAAAATTAAACGTATTGAATGAAGCCAATAAACTAAAGTGCAGCCTTAAAACCTATAAAAAAGTGCAATTCACTTCAGACCACCACATCATTTCTCTAATACACTTATGAAGGAATGAATACTTTATTATATTGTATACCGTACTATATAAAAATGCACTGGAAAAGCACCTGCGTCACTTGAAAAATCAAAAAAAGAGAGAATAACATCCTGCTGAGCCCCCTCCTGCCGTGCCTGTGCGCCCCCCAACTTTGACAACCACGTCCATTGAAGTAAAAATTTAAATTTAAATAAAATTAAGCTGCTCAATAAAAACAACACATTAATAATTTACAACAACACTAACCAACCCAAAAAAACCCCACCTGAACAGAAGTCACAGTTCTGCAGAACTGAATGCGGCAAAGATGAACAAAACATTTTTGAAAAGAATTCTTTTGCTTTTCCAAGAACAAAGAACGCAGACGTGAAGATGGATGTGCTGTTGAGACGGCACAAAGTAACGTCACATCTAATGTCGAAATAATTGTGGATATTAAAGAGAGAGTAAAATGCCAGCTCAGCCTGGAGAAGCGGAAAAAAGAATTGGGAGAGGCAATAATGCAATAAAGAAGCGGGCATTCGTGGAGGGAAGATTTCATTAAAAACAATAATGGTCACGAATGGCTGGCCCGAATGCCGCAGGACGGGTCGTTCTTTTAACAAATATAGCCTTCTGATCCAGGCCTTCAGAATGCAGTATGAGCAATTTTTTGGGGTGATGAATGAGCACAAGCGGTTTTGGCAAACTCAAGTGAAACTTCTAAGTTCCAGTGACTGCGTCATTAGTCAAAACATCGGCACCGGACAAAGGAGAACGAAAAGAATACAGATAATGCAGCGATAAATTGTGCTTACATGTCTTATGTTGTGTCAGTGGTACATATAAACAGTATAAGCGAAGGAGCTTTTGATTTCCAAAACACCTTCTGACTGGTTTACTATTATTAAAACCTAGAAATGCACCACAATGAGCTGTAACCCTACGCGTTTTCTGATTGGTAGTCGCATCATGTCGCTGCATGATTTGCATTAAGGGTGGCATGTCAATTATCTCCAGCTCTCATGCTACACCAAATCATCAATTTTGATTAAAATGCAAGACAGAAACGTGTTGTCTTTCTCGCACGCTTGCATGGGTTTCCTCAGGGTCTCCGATTTCCAAAAACAACCAGTGGTGGATTCGAAGTCTGTGAAACTGGCTAAATGTGTGAGTGAGAGTGTGAATTTGCATATATCCTTCTCTGTGATTGGACCCATCTAGAGTTGTGTCCCGCCTTTTATCTGAGTCAGTCCCATTTGCAGGGATTAGTTCCAGGTTCCGTGACCCCAAAACAAAAAAACAGAATATTCAGAATATAGTGTATGTGTTTGTTTGTTCCTTTATTTAGTAGAAAATAGTGTTATTTAGTTAGTATAGTATGTATATGAAATGATAAGTATGTAAATAAAGTATGTAAAGTATGTGAATAAAAAATAAATTAAATAAAAAATAAAATGTAGAATCCTTTGAAGATTTAGTTTTTAAAGAAAAAAAAAAAAATGAGAAAAGGCTTTGTCCCCAGCAGCATTTTCAGTAGTTTGCATGGAAACCCTAACACCCCTAAATCAGGCTAATTGCTCAACAGTTTGGTTGCTACGCGCTGCAGTATTTTGATGGCAAGTTTGAAACAAATGTATTTAGCAGCAGGAGCTCCATTGGTTCCCCAAGTACTTGTGATCATAAAAGCAATTTTAGCACCATACCATTACATATGTCCATACTTCCATCTTTATTAACAATCACAGAAGAGCTCCAATTTTGATGCCTATTCTTGGTATACAAATTGTCAGAGTGCTTCCTATAACAGCAGCAAAATTACGTATATACTACTTACAAACCAGACCAGGCACATTATGTTTTAAGGCTGGTGTTACATGACTGACTATCAGGGAAATATGCAGAGAACAGACCCTTTGCTGAACTGAATTAACAATAACACAAAATTACGAAAAAACGAAAAGACGGGAATAACCGCCGAGCAATTTCTTCTCAATTACCTACTAACAGAACTTAGAATAACTTTGAAGGCTCGGCATAGATCCATGCAAAAGCATAGCGTAATAAATCACATATAACATTCCAGCAACAAAACATGAAAGACACAGGCTATAAATAATAAAACAAATTAAGGATAATTAGCATAGCAGGTAAATGACGTGAAGAAAGAGTTAATTCATAACATGAGCGCTGGGTGGAGAAAAAAAGAACACATGTAGCAAATAAAAAAGAAAAACAAAAAATTGCGCAATTCCATAATAAAAGTCTCTGGAACAGACTGAATTTCTGGAGGTGGGCTCACACGGATACTAAATAGTTATATTAATTCTCTGTATGTTGCCCATTATACTTTTATAGTCAGTCAAAAGTAATGACCATTGGAGAAAAACGTAATAAAAAATAATGTTGGTCGTTTTGGGAAACAAACACGCAAAAGTGGAAAGAGACATTTATCTGTAGACTACAAGTCGACACCCATCACTAAATTTAAAGCGACTGGCACTTTCACTTTTACCACTTATGGCCTCATCAGGCAGTGACTTAATTCCTCCTGAACAAGGTCCAATCAATGGCACATAAGTTGGCATCTCTTGTTGGCATGGACATCTGTTTCAGCCACCCATCCAGTTGCATCGCTTTTCCCATTACTCCAGCACATGATAAATTGAAGCAGGTTGCTGCCATGTTACCCCAAGCTGTGCCCCGAGCTCCAAGCACCGGGCTGCTCTCGTGCCAGCGGTTCGTACACCGATTCCCACCACTTCCTATCAGTGAAGCAAAGCGGACCACTGGCGCACTACAGCAGGAATACTAAGGCTCACATGGCGTGGTGGGTGTGCTGAGGGAACAACTACCTCTTGCTTTTTTTCTCCCTCCTTTCATCCGATGCCACGGCTGAGGTTTCTGTGAGTGTGAGAGTTTGTCGGCTGCCAAGGAAATGAATAACCATGATTGCTAATGGAGGTAAATGTTGTGTGACTACATAAAAAATAAATAAATGTATGTAAAAAATGAAAGGTGTCAGATCCATCAGGAGCCTTGGGAATCAGCTCCTGTTCATTTATTATTTCCATAAAGTAGCTGATGAGGCCTGCAAGACATATTTTCCTGTCGTATTGGAGAACCTCTATGCTTGTTATTGCATTGCGTGTTCGCATTGGCACTTTTGCGTTGTCAAACAGCATGTGTGAGTCTTTGCAAATGGCATTCGACAATCCATGCGTTCTAAGCCAAACGTATATTTCAGTACACTTCAAAAAATCTATGTGAAAAAAAAATAAATAAATAAAAAACAAAATTATTAAAAAAAAAAATTAAAAAGTTATCTAAATTATCTGCAAATGGGGTGAGAAAATTTTACTTAGTAAAACAGCTCAAAATAAGACCAAAATATTATGTTACACGGTAGATTTGTTTCAGCATTTCAGTGCTTGTTCTCATTGGGTCTAATATAAAAAAGCAGCTAGTCCCTAAATTGAGAAACATTGTATTCTTAAAATAAGAACATTTCACTTGACGTTCCTGGAAGTTCTGTGTGAAAACATGTCTACTTTGAAAAATGTCAAGTCCTATTTTCTTGAAACAAGCAAAGAATTTTCTTACTCTTAATCCTAAAATAACAAGTTTTATTGTCTAATTTCAAGATTTTTTAGCTTGTCAAGAATTTATTTTTTGCGTGTAAAAGAAAAGCCAATTTTATATAATTAGCAATACCAATGGCTGCATGACCATTAAGCAGTGGGTATTTTAACAGGATGCATTAATATTATTTTAAACTGCATTAAATGAAAGTGCAACAGCATGAAACACATTTTCTATGGACTGTCAACCTCTAATACAAAGCAGCATCTTTACCATATAATTTAGCCTAAGTAAAAAAAAACACAAATACCATACACATTTGAGAAAAAAAAATGTTTTAGACAAAAACAAAACAAACAGCGGCTATATAACTCATAGTTATTTAATTTATAATCTGACAGTGTTTTGTGACAAGACGCACATACAGTTAGGACTGCATGTGGTTTATTCTAATACGCTATTTTAGTATTCCAGCCACAATGGACAGTGAAAACGCTTACAAAAGGAGATAAAGGCACTTGACAGGTCTGATCTCTCTCTATTCCGCATTAAACATTCCCTTATCAGTGCAATACTATGGGCGAAGGATATCCAGGGCTGTCAGGCCGCTCACCACCTAATGTCAGGACAATATTGAACAAACGATGAGGCCGCGGATAAATATTTGCTTCGTGATATGACAGACTTCACATATCGAATGCAGCCCCATTACCACCCCAGTAATTTCACTTCAGGGAAAGGGGGGCTCAGTGGTCCTGATGCTGCCCTCGGTTGCCAGGGAAGAGTGTATATCAGCAGAAAAAGGCTTAATGCATGGCCATTAAGATAAGATCATGCTTAAGATACGGCATTGAATATATATATATTTTTTTTTTCCTTTTTAAGGGGTTAGTGCTGGAATCAGGTTTCAAGAATAATACTTAAGACCAAAAGAACCATTTTCTAATAGCACATTTAAAGGGCATCTACCTTGTGTTTTTCTATACAAGCATGCATTGGAGTTTTATATGTAGTTTTTATGTAGCACATTTGTACAAATAGAAATGTACAACTTTTATAAATCAAAGTGCACACAGAAATACTGGTTGGTGGTTTTTCTGTCTCTGAGCAAGAACTTTTTGAGGACAGATGACTAGTTGCATACAGTAAGTGTGAATGGACCATATACCAGCTTCTCATGAATCGGAAAAGGAGTAACAGCAAGAAAATGTATGGAAGGAGTGTTTCAGCTGGCCTGGTTCTCAATCCTGTGAAATATTTTTGAAGAGATACTTCAAAAAATATCTAGATATGAATAATAAACTTGTGGTTCTTTACAGGTCAGGAACTCTTGCCCGGTGAATGCTCACTGAGCTAAAGGCCCAATACGTTGGAATTAGGATGATTATCTAATATTGGAGGGCAACAGGAGCCATTTTTTTTATAAGTACAATTAATAATCAATATTACAGTAGATATAGTGCTGTCCATCCATCTGTGTGCAACAAAGTCTTTGTGAGTCTCAAAGCAAAAGCAGGTTTAGAAAGGACTAGAGCAGTTTAACTGAAGCTGCTAGCATTGTTAGACAACATGAAAACAAGAGAATGATGACAGGCAGCTACAAATTAAACACCTATATATATGACATTGTTTTCATTGTCAATGGTGAACAACGTAAAGATCATAATTAGTGTCGGATATGAATGTAGCGCTGACAGCACACTGTGTTGCAACGCCGTGAATAACCAAACCAAATGTTTTAATATACAATAACTTCTTCTGACGTCCGTCTCTTTTTCTCTCCTTTGTTAACTACGTTCATCACCAACCCTCTTCCACAGTTTTCTTCACAACTCCATATGTACGTGTTACTTGCTAAATTAAGNATTGCTAGTTCAATAGTAGATTTTTTTCGTATAACCCAAAAATGAAAGAAGTCATTTATGAAAACACAAATGTGAAAATTTCAGTAGAACTTTTATTGCGTAATGTTTCACCTCGACGCTGTACAGGGCCAATTTAATACTATATGCTTGAAGAGCCTTGAGTTAACTGAGCAACTGCTTTTGAGATGCATGAAAATGCTAATGGATAGCTGTCTCCAGGCATTACAGCCAACATGAGGCCATGGTTCGGCCAGACAATCGCTCACCTTCAGTAATACTCCGTCATGAGTGGAAGGCTAATGAACATGAGAAACTGGAGGTTAATGTCGTCCTCAGGGAGGATACCTGAGGACGGCTGAGGGTGATGTGCTTTGTGCTAACCAAGCTATTCCTGGAAGAGGACACAGAGAGAGCTAGCGCAAAGCTAATGCGCTTCATTCGCAGTTTGGACAGAGATCGAGAGGTTGTGAGCGCTATGAATCCCTAAATGTACACATTGAGAAATCTCTACTCAAAACCTAGCCTAGCATTAGCAGTGGCGTCTGCACTGAGAAGCAAATTAAATATTAAGCGTGTTACCACGCTTACATCAGTGATCAGCATGATGCGTTTCCTCACATTGTGGCACCAGTTCCTTTTGGAGGAAAAATCTCCATCACAATCTCCACAAGAGCCCAATTATGTGCACGAGCAAATCGCAAACCAGATTCAATTTATCGAAGTGAGTGATATTTAATGTACCAGCGAATCACTGCTATCTCAATTCAGATTTGCCTTTCTTCAGCCCAAAGGCACAAGCTGTAAAGAAGCCTTATGCTAAACAGAGACTTCTAAAAGACTAGCTCTCGGTTTCAAAGGGAAAAAACCCCATAGGCTTCACACAAACATCTGCTTGCCTGCCACTGGCTAACTCTGAAGACAACATCTTGTAAGTCTTTGGAGAGGAAGGCAAAAGTCTGTGCGGCAGCATGTTCGGTGTCCTTGTTTCAAGCCAATAGTTGGTCTTCAAGCAGCTTCCAGGTCAACTTGTTGTCTACGGCCTACCTGCAGAAAAGACTCGCTTTCACTTCCCATTGGGTCACAGCTCCAAAACCATTCAGTCTTATTTAAGTCATTTAAGAAATAACCTTCAAAGAAATTTGTTCACTTTTTTGACGCCATCAAACCAAACTACACAAGGTGCACCCTAAAATAGAAGGCCACCATAACGGAAGGGTTGAAAATTAGAAGACCACCTCTATTAGAAGTGATGCCCGGGTAGCTGATTGGTTTCACTGTCAACGACAAATGTGGCATCTGCCAGTCTGGGATTCAAACCTGCAACACTGACCACTAGGTACCAGTCTCAGACCCATTGTAGCTTATGGTTCATTGCCACATTCCTTTGTGAAATAGATACAAAAAGTATCCTTCCATTTGAAATAAAAAGACAGGGTGAGGGTGCATAGATTTTGATGGGTAAATCTGGGTCAAATTGTTTTGGTTTATGAGGTGAGCTTTGCTAAACTGGGGCGGCTGAAGATCCAGGTCAGAACAAGGGGGTTATCGCTTTACATCATATTTTTGTAAAATAAAATAATAAAAAAAAATGGGCATTGCAGCTCAAAATCCAGTGAAATTGTTTTTTTTTTGTTGTTACGCAATGGGGCTAAAACCATAAGCTTGCCCTTACTTACACAGGATTTTATTATCTGCCAAATGTAATGCTGCAAAATTTCCTGATTGTTTCGCCAACTTAACCCCAATAGACTTAAAAGTTTGTAGGCTAATTTAACGGCCTGGTTAATTGGCTGACGATACCGAATTAAAACCCTAATCAGCAAAGACAGCTTGAGACAGTTATTAGGAATAAGCAAATTAGTACACTGCTATTTAACTACTTCTGTTAGTGATTGATCTATTTAATCTATATTTAAGCCATCCAGGCCAACAAAGCTTTGAACACTGACCATGAAATTTTATCCAGCCTCTTGAGGGATTAGTCTGAGGTGGATTGCAGGTTTTTGGGTTCTGTCGAATTTTGTCGCTCATATCCGACAAACCTTCCTATGGATTACAAAGAGGCGGGACTGTGGCGTAATGGCGGTTGGGCAATTCTTTGCATATTTTCCTTGGTTTCCTCCAGGTTTCGAATTTCCTCTCAAAGTCTAAAAACATGTGTTCAATAGTGTGAAAATATGTGTTTGTGTGTCTAGCTCTGTGATTGGCTGTCAACCAACAAGGGGTGTTTTTTGAGTTTGCTGGGACTGGCCCCCACTCCCTATGTCCCAGAAATGGAAAAGCAGTTTAGAAAATGGATGAATGGATGTATTTATGACACAGGAATTCAAGGTAAAGCTTGAAAGTCGCTTATCTAATATATCAAACATATGCATAAATCATGCTGACAACAGATGTCCATCTAAACATGCACTTGAAAACCATAACGGTGTTTTGTAAAGAGCTAATGACAGATCATACGGTTCAAAACCTGCTCGAAAATAAGCATTGCAGCTTGCGAATCCATGATGCCTAGTGAAGCGATTGATGCTCCAGCTGTTTAGTCCTTTAGTATATTAATATTTTACTCTGGAATATGCTAAGTAATTTATGATTCATTAAATGTGACATATAAGGGAAAAAGAAAGAACATCATTTCATTCAAGACCCAAAACTACGTTTTGTTGGCCAAAAATGTCCCTCCTAGATACAGCCTTGAACCAATGAAAAGTTTTGTAATTATTATGTTCATAAAATGATGTCATTTTTCAGAATGATAATGTTAAAAAATTGAATATATATGACTATTTTTTAAACTTTAACAGTCACTCAATCCTTTATTTCTGATTAGACAATGCCCCACATAACCGAATGGAAGCGTATTCAGACGTAAAGAAAAGTCTAGTGTTGACCAAGGACTACAGCTTTTTTTTTCTTTCTCTCTGCAAAAAGAGGGATGAGTCCTGGGCGGATGTTAAATAATTTTCAGCTTTGCTCTTGCCTTCCAAGGTTAATCGTGGCACTAAGTCCGTCCACCGTCAAGACGACCCCATCAAGTTATTCTGCCCTGTGTATGTGTGCGCCTTCCTGTTGTGATGTTATCTAGAAATGGCTCTATGCAGATGCCTATATGGCGTACCCTGCCAGAAGCGGAGCCAACAAACAGAATAAAGGGAACAATCTGGATTTTGAAGGGCAAACAATTGGATAGTCTTATCACACGCTAAGAAATAAAAATGAATTTAACACGCACAGAAAAGCACAATGCTATTTCTTTCCTTGATAAAAAGTTAAAATGCATTATTCTTATTTAACATGTTAATGTATTCCTGCAATCACATTGTTCTTGGCTAGAAGTATTATCATTTTTAGTATGCATTTGGAAAAAAAATCATGGTGACTGAAATCATACCGGCCCTGCAGCGAGGCATTTCAGATTCAAACCACAAAAAATATATAAAAAACGTTTTTGGAAAGAAATTACATTAAACAATCGCTNTCCCCATTTAAAACAATATCTAAGTCTCGTTCAATAAAAGCATCTTCGACATTCGGAAATGTGATGCAAAATATCCACAATGATACGAGAAAGTCCAAATCGTTGAAAAAACTGACATCAGAACAGTAGAGTGTTGGAACCACTGTACTAAATCAGTTCATCTGAACTAAATTGATCAAATCCTATTCATTGCTGCATTTTATGTGTCGCAAATTGCATTTGAGATCACAGCGGCTGCAGCGGGACGATTGCTCTTTCATCAGTCGGAGATGAAATCTTTTGTCATTTTCTTCATAGGAAACAATGAGAAAACACCAAGGGCTCGCAGGCCTGGGCCGCTGTCGGCGGTGCGTGTTTGATTGTTTCTTCTCAAGGACAGACAGATACCCTCACTGCTCTAAATATGCAACGCTTCCCAGGGCTGAGGCGAAAATAACGCTTTTTGATATTCATGGACGCTCAAGTCCTCTTGAACGATGCATCTGTGCAGGAATCAAAACGATCCACTCAACAAGGGAAAATTATACCCCTCGCATGCCATTTGGCTTCTTCAAATTACTGGGAGAAACATACCACTACTCAAGCTGGAAGGCTGGGCAGGGACACATAATTGCTGAAGTAGAGGTTTTCCACACAAGTGTTTATCACAGTATTTGTGGAACAGCTGGTGATTTCAGACTAAAACTTAAAATTTTGGGGTCAGATGTAAAACATCTAAGTGTGCGAAGATCTTTGGCAATTACTTGTCGGTGTTGCGTACTAAAACATACGTTTCTGATTCCACTGTAGGGAGCACTAATTGCAGCGAAGTCGTAGCGCCTCATATGGTAATGTCTAGCATCATATGCTAATTGCTAGCATCATATGCTCGCCACCAGTAGGTGGTAAAGCTGGAGATGGTTTCAAATGGATTTCGTTTCATGACATCCATTCATTTTCTAACGCTTACTCCACTTCTGAGTCACCGGGACTCAGGTTAAATTCCTTTAACAATCACTAACAAAACAATCGTTTAAAATGTGGGAATTATGCTCATGTTTTCTGGAAGCTCAATGCAGAAAATGCATCACCAAAGATAGTGTGAAAGAACAGAAAGTCAGTGGTGTAAAGTACTTGGACAAAAAGGACTTTGTTACTTGAGTATTTGGCTACTTTGTACTAGTACTGCGTATCAAAAGCGTACTCTATACTCCACTTTTGAATGGGCACTTCATGTTACTTGTTCCATTGTGAATGTGGACTACAAGTAGGCATCTACTTATACATATAGAAGAGGCAATATTGCCATCTGCATGTTGCTGAAGGTACTGGACTATATTTATTAGCTAAATCACATGAACATGAATTAGCGGTTGCACTTGTTTGCAAATTTGAGTTGACAAACCTTTTGTCCTTTTTAAAAAAAGTTTGTTCGGCCATTTTGAAACATTGAGGTTTGAAACATTAAGAAATTTCATTTCTATTTTAGGAAGTAAATTAAAAAAGTGTTTCTTGTTTTTCACATTTTTTTTTTTGTTTTTTTTTTCAACCTAAAGTCAGTACAAGTAGAATAAGAATGTAAAATTGGACACTTTACGACTTTTACTCAAGTCTTCCTTGAATTGGGGATTTGTAATGGAATAATACATTTTTACAGTAAAGTATCCACACTTTTACTCAAGTATAGTTTTCAGGGACTCTTTACACCGCTGCGTAGAGTGATTGGTTTAGATTGATGTTTAAGTCGCAAGTAATTGCATAATGTTTCAGTAACGCTTTTCACATAGCAACAAAAATAATATATTCATTCAACGGGCCGTTGTATTTACTTCACAAAAGTAAGAAATCCACCACAAAATGATGCATGGCCTTTCACTGGTGTAATCTTGTTAATGTTTCCCCTTCCCTTTCCTTTTTTTGTCTTGGGTTTGAAAAGCCATCTCCATTAAATTCCACTGACATTTCACACATCAATCATCTGCAGCAGGGACTTGTTTACCATCGGTGTGAATGAATGGCCGTGTTTCAGAGATATGATCGTTGTCTAGACCAAAGCAGGGCACCAGAACAGAAAAAAGGAGGCCAAATGAACACATCTGCTCATAGAGCTTATTGTGATCAATTATTCAGCCGCGTGGTTCCTTGGAAAATAATGAAATCTCTTTCCATACATCTTCTTGTTGCGTGGCATTTTTTATTTAGTATTTTTGTCAACTAATTAATATTTGCTTTCTTCTCAAATCATATCTAGGGAGGATTGATCATACTGTAAGCTTTATGGTTGTTTTATGCTAGACTTAAAAAGAGCACAAGCAGGGCATCATGCAAAGCATGTCGTGCAAGAACTGTTCCATCTACAGTTTGGAAATTACCTGGATTTTAACACTAAACGAAGTGAAATAAACTCTAAACGTGCTGTGAAATGACTCTCTGTCAATCTATCGCTTAGTCAACTGTAAAATTCGTTTCTAACCAGCATTAAATGCTCTCCGAGGTGGCCATGTGACCTGATGATGGTGGACAACTGTGACCATTGACTTGAACGGTGTGTAATATAGACTGTAGCCTGAATCCAGAGCGTGTATTTTTCTCTTCTGATATTGTAACAAAGTATTCGTTGTCGTGAATACATCATTTTCCCCATCGCAGTGTAATGTCAAAACTATTTCTAAATGTAAAAGAAAAGATAATAGAACATGTTGGAGGATATAAAAAACTCAGATACACAGAGTTGAACCATAAATGTCATGTTAATGCTAAAAGCTTTGTTTTTTTTTCCATTTTCCACAGAGTTATTTTTATTTCCCTCTAACTTGATTTGCAATAAGGAAATCAAATTAAAAGCCCATTCCGTCTGTCTGAAGACAAATTTTGGCTATCCGTTTCCCTCAAAGTGCCGAATAACAAAATAAAATTAATGTGGTGATGGATGATTCAGACGTCCTAGTGGTCTGGAAAGCAGGGGATTGTGGGTAGCATTATACATGTCCAGGCATTATTACGCTTTTCCCCACTGCGCTGCAGAAGCAGCACACACGAAATATGAGAGTTAATTTCACTCACATCATAAAATCCTATTTTAAATGTAGCATGGGATTAAAACAGCTCATCAATTTACTTCTCATCGCCCCGAGAAGCGTAGCAGATATGGCCTTAGGGCAAATCTAGAGCCAATTTGGGCTTTACCTGCATGATCAGCATTTCACCATAAAAAAAAATGCGCTATTCAGTCAAGACAAACACAGCCGCCGTGGAACTTGTCATTACGTTACCTTGAGCACAATGTCAATGAACTTCATTCCGCTTACACAGTTTCAATTACGATCCCTAGTGTTCATCACCAATGTGATTTGAAGAAATGATCTTGCCTGAGATATACCTTCATATGCAGAAATGCTTGCGAAGAAGTAACAATGATTGCATTAGATATACGGAGTGTGTAAGTAGGGACATGCATTTAATCTTAATTGGGATTTCAGCATCTGCAATTTCTGAATTGAGCAGATCTGCAACTCTGCAATTTTATTTGATAATGTACGTACATTTTACAAGGAGTATGAATTTGATAAATTCATATTTAATTAATCATTTATAATAATTATTTTAAATAAACAATTTGTGTATGTGTATGTTTAAGATGTGGACCAATCAGAACTAGGATTAAAGGCAAGACACACCCCCTGGAATGATGGCCAACCAATCACTGAGCGGGACACAGACACACACATTCACAAACCAATTACA
Source organism: Paedocypris carbunculus (assembly GCA_028128575.1). NCBI lineage: Eukaryota > Metazoa > Chordata > Actinopteri > Cypriniformes > Paedocypris > Paedocypris carbunculus. Next base: position 103,440 of record SOMO01000158.1, read on the forward strand.
TATACAATACATATTCAACAACATTTTAGAATTTCCACAATATCGCTCCATACTTGTCCATATTGCACAGGTCTAGTGTGAACACATATCGCACATAAACATATAAACCATTCTTGCACAGCGTGACTGCTGGGAGTCTTCCACCTTTCATGGCCAAAAGAAAAGCAGTATAAAAACTACCGCCAGTTTTCTCTTACATATGAATGACCATGAGCGAAACAGACGGTAAAGAAACAATACATGTTCTCACACCTCAGTTTTCTTTTTGTTCAAAACTGCATAAGCAAAAAACACTCAAGCTGAAAAAGTTTCAAACGCAACCTATATTGCATTTTATCTGTTTCTTCATGCGGTGTGAAATGAAATCTAGACAGAGGTCTGATAAGACGGTTACACAGCCTCTCATCTGAAAACAAAGCAAATCTACATTTGAATGGATCACCATGATGGCGGCTCCAGCACAGCGCATTAGGTTCCGTATAAATAACCCGTCTTCAGACCAAACTATATTAATTTGTCTCGTTCCAATGCATTTATTATGCAATGGCTTTGAAAAGAAGCGAAGAACGATAGAGCAGGAAAATGATCATCGACCCTTCGACATAACAAGAAATTACAACGCTGAGAAATCTACCAGGCTGGAAAAACAAATGGTGTATGGCAATGACTTTGATGAAAAGATGTCTCCAAACACAGAAAAGCATTCTGCCTCCCACAGCCCCCCGTCCACTTTCCAACCATTGCAATTTTAAAACGAATGGGAAAAAACACAGCAAATTGAAACCACACTGCACAACCCAAACATCTCGCCATGACACACAGAGACGCAGCCTAAGGCTATAGCGCTTTAATAAGGCTAGTGGGTGCGCAAGAGTTCCCCAAAGGCAAGAACCTGTTTGGAAGCCTTCTTGCTTCCGAGAAGTATCCGCGAGGCTTAGTAGCGCTCTCAAACAACCACTTCTATAGACCTAGGATGTCAGAAACGTCGTTCAACAGGTTTGGATGCTGTAACAAATGCATATGGGGGTTGAGAGAATGCCAGTTGGCCTCCGTCGCAGTACTGTCTTCCTGTCAGTAACGTTGACACTTTAATCACCTGTCGTCACAGGGAAAAGACAGGCTGACAAGACCAAGGTGGACAACCGAAGAAACGTTTTGGGGAAGCAAGTCCGCGTCAGTGACAAAACAACTCCGTGCAGCTTGACGACCGAGACGGGCCTTTCATGTCACCTGTCAGCTCACTTTCTTCTAACCTTGTCACATGACCTTGATGCCTTCCGTCTCCTGAAACCATCCATGATGACACATTAAACACAGGTCTTGTTGAAATGCGCTGAAGAATTGTCGGATACAAGCTATAATCAATGGCTTCGGTTTTTCGCAATTTTGCATATTCAATAAACAGCTACATTTTTTTTTTTTTTTTTCTTTCCATTTCCGTGCAAGGCAAAATCTAAAATTATGATCTGATCAAATTATCTTGATTTAAACTTAGAAAAAACATAGTCACATAATAAGCACAAAAGACGTTGGCTTAGCATCTTCATCAAACCGACGAGAAGAAACTGTTGAGCAACTTATTATGTTGCTTATTATTCCGCAATTTACTAAGTAATAGTGCCGCAACTACGGTCAATCACCGTAATCGCTGAAGTGCAAGAACAATGTCTTAATGGGAAAGTAAAGTGACCAAGGGGGTTTTGAAGTAACTGTAAGAGTCGTAATCTCAAAGTAAATTTTAAGTAAGTCTGTACTGTCCAGTCATGTGATTGGAGCACAATTTGCTGATCAGGACAACGATATTCCACGAATAATTAACACATTTTTAATTTGCAGATAATTAGCATTTTAGCGACAGGTTAAAATAAGTGTAGAAACAACATAAAATAAGTGTAACAAAGAAACAACATTTATGTAAAGAAGCATTTTTGCGGCTGAACAACAGGTTGTAGAATCGCTTTATAGTTTGTCGATTTATGATCCTTAGTATCTGTAGGAATTGCATTGTTGTGCATGATTATAAAGTGTTTCAAGTTCTAAAACAACCAACGTTTTTGTGATGTGACTCATGTAGAACTATTGTAGGTAAACATATGGCGCATTTGAATTCCTGCATAAAAAAATACCGTAATCAGAAACATCGCTGTAAAATTCTAGACATTTCCACCACTAAATCTGTCAATTTATTCGGTAACAATGAAAAAAAATGGTTGAATCCAAGAAGCACTGTATAATTGTCGATACATGTTAGAGCAGAGTATGTGTAGTTTGCATTCCAAGTGCGTTTTATTGTAGTAGATGGAAGTGATGGGGTTGGGAGAGATGAATTCTGACACTGCTGCCTTTAGGCTACCCAGCCGAAATCAACCCGTCTAGAACCCCTGTGCTCTCAAATGAACTTTCAAGCTTTTGAAGGCGATGAAAAATGGCAAATCCCCAGTTTAAAGCCTACTCATTCCCGTTATCAGCACCAGATCGACAAAAAAAACGCCATTGGGGACAATTTCACCAGCTTGCCATGCACGCTTTCAACAAAACACAAAAACCAAAAAACTTTTTAATGCAATTTAAAATCCAAACACAATAAAAGGCAGCGAGATGATTACATCCAGGCGGATCCATGGCTTCAGGTGAAGCTCCTGACCTGCTGTGCGACCTTCTCCAAATTGGCCTTGATCCAGTTTAAGTCAATTTGTTCTAGCTATAAGGACTAATGCTACCACAGACACCCGACTCGTAACACCGGGCCATTTAGTTATTTCCCTCCTGTCCTGCCTTTTTAGAGATAAAAAAGAATTCAATTTGTGCAATGCCCTGCCGGCTATCCCTGACTGTGTTTGCAAAGTTAATGCAGGAAGCGCTCTCCCCGGGGTCAGCGAGAGGAATATGGCACTTGCTGAGAGAGAGAAAAAAAAACGACGAACAATGGTTTTTGAAGATGGCCATAGTGCTCTGGGGATCCGAGCAAATGGAAAAATAAAATTAAGCTACAAGATCCTTTAGAGCGAACCATGCAGTCCTGATGAAGATCGCCTGGCTTTCCTTTAAGCCAGCAACATCCCCATCTTTTCTTGTGATTTTTAGAACTCCATTCTAAAGACGGTGAAGTGATGGATAAACTCCTCATCCCAGCAACCATTGCCATGGGATTACATACCATTACACACTATGTGAAGCGTGTGATTTGATTACTGCGTTTCAGATTCAATGACAATTAACTACTTTGGCTGGTTTGTTTACATCTTGAATTCCATACAAGACAAAACAAAACAAAACAAAAATGTTCATTGTTTGCAAGCAATGACTAAAAGAAGGCAAATCAGTGCTATTTCTTTAATGGAAACAAAAGATGTAATATAACAAAATAACAAAATGTACCCACTGGATCTAAGAATAAGAATTGGTATCTACAAGAATCGGAATTGGTAACCAGAATCAAAAGCTTCTCTGTATTGTTTTCGGCTTCCATTTATATTAAGACTGAACCCAGTGAAGTGACTATAAGCGTAATACGCGGTTGAGCATCAGCAAGCGGCCCTCATCCCTAAATTAACAGCCACAGCCTCCAGCTAAGTGCCCACCTATAAACAATCTTTCTTCAAGGCTCCTTGTCCATACAGATGCTGGAGGAAATGAATTGAGCTGGAGGAAGCGATAGAAAGACAGTGAAAGTGGAAGTGTGAGAAACAGCGAGCGAGAGAGCGATAACAGGCTATTTATCTGAAAGCTGTCTCCAGCTTTCACCTCAGTTAAAAGTAAACAGGCTTCCATTAATAGCTCTGTCACACAAATCCAGTGATAGAACATTGTTGGGAAAATGATGGCTATCAGTATAATCACCATTCAATACACTCAGGCTTTTAAGAGTCAAAAAATCCAACAATAAATCAACTTATTACAGTACATTTCTATGGAAAACGGCAGGTGCGTGTTGGGTAAAACAAAGCAGGATCTAGCGTGTGATTTGAAAAACGTCCCTAAAACGAGTGGAAGCATTGAGTTTCATGGCTTGTTTCAAAAGAGATGATGTTGCTATGTGGTTTGTACATCCAATTTGACGCCTGGAGATAAAAAAGCACCAGAAAGATAATGGAAAACAATGCAAGCGATTTTCTTTGCTTTCCCGCACCAGAACATTAAGCATTTGTCCACCCCCACCAGAATCATGCTGCATTTCCAATGGAAATTGAATGACAGGCCACTGTTTATATTTCTATTTGATGCTTCAGTTAACTGTAGATTTTGATCAAGCGCACTTTTGAAGCTTGAAGGATAAAGAGGTGAGTGTTTGAGGAATTGTGCATTGCGATAAAGCAACTGTCCCAAAGTCATTTGAAAGCGTCGTTTAACGGGAACGCCAGTGAATTTGCAATTTCTTCTAAAAAGAAGGGAAATAAAAAGAGATTCTAATATTTTGAGTTTCGTGATGCTTCAAATGGACCAAAATTTCAGGTGGTTTTGCTGTGTCAATTCAACTTCCAATATTTATCCTGAAAACTTTTTATTTATCATGAATTTATCTTGCTTTATTTAATAGACCATCTCTATCAGGTGTCCCCAACATACGGCTCGTGGGCCGAAATAAAGCCCTCCCTTGCATTTGGACACTGCCAAAAATGCCAGTGCCAATACCTTAATTTAGAATATGACTGATATTTTAATATTTGTATACGATGGTTGCCATTAAAAAACATAATTTGATGACCTTATTTGAATTTAAGAATTTGAATTTACGAAAGAAAGTGAAACCCTTAATTGACCCATAGAGAAATCTACAGTGCTATGCGTTTAAAATAGTACATACACACATTGAAGAGAACACACACACACAAACGCAGAGCAGTAGGCAACCTTAAGCTGTGCCGCCAGTGATCAGACCAAGTTCAGAATCTTGTTCAAGTAGTGGTACCTGCCAGTCCATGATTTGAACCTATGACCTTGAGTTCACAAATCTAACCATAACATAACATTTTTTTCTGAAACTGTTAAACCAAAACCTATAAACCTATAACCTATACTGTACAAAAAACAGACTAGATATCATAAAATATCATAAAATGTACCTAATAATAATTTATTAAAGATGTATGAAGCACAACTTGTCCATAGCATGAAATTGTAAAAAAATATGAAAAAGCATAAAAATATTTATGAAATAATATAATTTAATATAAATTTAAACTCTTTCGAAACGCTACTTGACATGTAACAAAACTCATTCAGATGAAAACGCCAGGTATTTAAACAATGCCACAAATTGCTGAACAAGTATACAGTATTGTGCTGATGAATATGAAAACGGCTCTCACGCTTCGCAATATTTCACTAGCAAACATCTGGTAAGCGACAAGTCACAAGATTGCAGCAAGGTGTAGATTTCAAACACATGTATATGAAGCAGTCTCGACAGGCTGCTTAGCACCGTAAATAATCCAGAAATTCTGCAACAAGTCACAGTAGATCAAGCGGCAACCACCTAAGCCCGGCAAAGGCAAAGCACTTTGTCTGTAATGAGCTGCTGCGGATATTTTCAAAAGGTATTTGACCCAGAGAGGAGAGCAAACCCAATAATACTTTATCTCGCCATGCATGTGTCCTTTGTCTAAGTGCTGATGCGGACGCTGATTGCAGCATGAGCCGCGTAATTAATGGATCCCGGGAGCCAAGGTCGAGGGAAGGTGTGAACAGCGTAGGACAAATATCTTCTGGAGAGTTGGGGTCAAGTGGAGATAAACACGTTCACAGATCAGCTCCAGCCCAGTTGTACGGCGCTGCCAAAACAGATTGGGATCCATGTGATGTGGGGTTGGGGGGGGGGGACCACACCATAATGATGTCCTGCTCTGTTTGCTAAGTGCTTTCCCCGACAGAGCAAAGAGTCCAGGGCAGAGACAAATGAAGAGGGGTCTCTCTGGATTTGTCCGAGAGCTGCTGAAGAAAGCGTCCAGATACTTACATGCAAAAAATGACAGATATTAATATTAATTATTTCCTGTTCTCCTCACAGCCAGAGGCTAAAATAGATTTATGGTGGGCGGCGGTTTTTCAAGTGGTCATATGTCATACAATCTAAGGTGAAACCTGAAGGAGGAAGAAACCGCCAACAATCTATATCTTTTGGGAAAGCACTTGCACCCTTGACAGCAGTTTCAAGAACAGCTGGACACACAGCTGTCCACATAGGATAAATAAATGTGTCACAGCGTAGAGAAATCCGTATAACTCACATTGCTGTGAAAATAATCTCAATATCATGGATTTATTTTCACATGCGCATCCATAAATACATGGCCAGGTAAAGCCCAGAGCAGCATCCTTGGCCCTGATCTGACCCGCTTCGACGGCTTAATAACTAGCCGCATTCGAGCTTTAGAAAGAACACTGCAAGCGGTATTCAGAATGCTGGACAGGCTTCATCGCTGGAATCTACACATGGGCTTTCCGGCCTTAATGAAAGTTTAAAAAATATACAGTCTCTTCTACTCTATGGTAAAAATTGAAGGACCTCAAAAATAATTTTGAAAAAAAAAATAATGAATCACATTTCCACAAAAATCATGGTCAAGAAAAATTGAATACTGCAAACAATATGAAATATGAACAAGCTTATATGTTATCTAAATTCAAATCAAATTCAAATTCAAATTTTATGTGTCACCTACAAATTATTCATTTCAAATTATTATTTAGGAAATTTTGCAGATCCTGTAAGCAATTTAAGTCACAAATCAGTCACAAATTTGTGAATTTTCTGAATAAAAAAAAAAAAATCAATAGAGTATTGAAAATTGTCCACAGTTAGTGAGAGTGTAAATGTGTGTAAATGATTGGCCACCAATCCAGGATCGGCCAACAATTTTGCCTTCTGGCCCAGAGTTGCCCAGAAATGAAAGAGCAGTTCAAAAAATTGATGGAGGTATGAATGAATGGATTGACATTTCAAAGAACTTTGAATCGCAGCTTAAAACTCAATTAAGAAGGTAATGTGAGAAAGTTCCAATTTAAACCGAAGTTATCCCCTATCTGACCTCATTCATAATTCACGCCAACTGAACCCAAAATAGAAGAAATTCTGATTGTCGTGACCGAAGGAAACGAGCTCTTCCAGATCAAACCCCGCCTCCTCCCGTCAACACTCTCGCTCCATTGGCTGAGGAACCGTTTCCATCATTGGGTCGCTTAACTGTAACTGTCACCTGTGGGTACCGTCCCATTCTGCCTCTCCTCCTTCATCCATCTATTTGTCTCTCCTGCTCTTTGATCCCTCTGTCCTGAAGCTGTCACTATGCAGAATCTGTGTCTGGCCTGGAGAGGGATGGCTGCTGCCAAGCACAGGGCACCGGCCTGCAGTTGCAGCTCCATAAATAGCCCCGGCCGAGCCTGTGACATCTCCTGCCTACGACAAGATAATCATGATGAATCGCTCCAAAGCAAACTGCACACCAAAGAACAAAGAGCAGCATCAACAGAATACAATTGTGCTTCTGTTTTTCATGCCCAGCTTCTTCCGTCTTTCCATCAAGAGAAAAGACTTTCTATAAGGAGAACATGAGAGAAGATCTCAACCATCATATGCCAAAACGTTGTTTTTATACATTGCAGACACACTCCCAATGCAAAACCAATTGGCAAGGCGGCTTGCAAGGCTTGGGAAGGCGTTAAAGGCTTTGAGGGTCACACTAGAGAAATCGACTCTGCGAGATGGGTCATGGATGTGGTATTCTGGGCTCTTGGAAGGGGATGGGTCAGTCTAGACTCAGCAGTTGTGTGACTGATAACACTGCCTCCATCTTTGACCGAATGGCGAAAACACAAACCGGTCCACACAACTCATCCTGCCTCGGAAAGCTCTCAAATGCACTATTTATACAGGCAATTTCAGGCGTTGCTGGTGGGCTTATCGTTAATGGTTTCTAATCAATAAACACTTTCTCAATGAGTGTTCCTGGCTAATTACCAATGGACGATCCACAGGCTGCATTTAAAAGGGCAGCCAATGCAGAAAAGCTCAAAAACATTGTATGCAAAAAATAGCATAAGGTAATCGCTCCAAAAAACAATCTGATCACTAAATGTCTATTCACTGTGGTGCATTTAAATGTGTAATGCTTTTAGCATTTTAGCAGCTCTCAGTAGAGCTGGTTTTAGCACAAAAGGTTGAGCATTTGATTCCTGTGAGAATTAAGCATTAGCTGTTTACAATTGTTGTTGTGGCAAAATGGATACAAAGCATATGGACTTTGTTACTT
>SOMO01000158.1:119885-136711 GCA_028128575.1 Paedocypris carbunculus
GCAGACAGACAGAGAGCTAGATGCATTATTAATCCAAGAGGTAAAATTACAGTATCCAGTAGCATTAACACATTAATAAAAATTGCAAAAGAAGACTAAATAAATAATCAGAGGTGAGAGAATAAGACCAGTTTGACGTTTGCAAAGGCTTTCTCCTCAGTTTTCTGGCATTTGAGTCAGGACACTATTAAAACGTAGTATTCTGCTGAAGATAAATCTACAACTTTGTTCCAACTCCCAGAATAACACATCATCCACATCAACTACACAATCTTAAAATGCAAAGAACCCCAATAACAAAGAGCAGCAGTGAAGTTTTATTTCAACGCCCCCCTCTAGACCTTTTTTTGTCTTTCTCCTGATCACGTGCTGGAGAAGAGCATGTTTTATCCACCAGTCAAGTCCATCTGTAGGCAGGCGAGAAGAAACGGCAGCGCTTCTGACCGTGGAACGCACCGTGAAAACTAATAACCGCATTTGTGAGGACAAGTTTCCACAGGATCCATTGTTCCCTGCTGATCTGAAACAGCTCACGGCCGGCTTACAACTCTACTGGAAACCGAGCACTTGAGAAGCAGGAGCATTTCAAGCACAACCTACAACTGGACCCACAAGGAGCCCGAAAAAAACACCCACTCTCGGATTTTGCCTTTGTTGCATCTTGTAGCCCTTTCACTCCGGAGCCGAGTGGCTCGTGACATGCACTATTGATTTCAGCTTCAGTCAGCACACTCATATGACAGGCGGCACACGTATACAAAAACACGGAGATGGACAGCGCCACTTCTCTTTCTCCATCTCGCTCTCTCGCTCCTGGATACCTGGGTCGTGCTTTTGAAAGACTCACATTCATCGGCTGAAACAAAGACGCAGTGGCGTAAATATTTTACGCTGATGTGTGCAGTTCCTATTTAATTACAACTACTTGGCAATGTGAATTCACATTATCTCAGTTTGAGTCCCAATAGTCGCCCTGTGCGTTTGAGTGAGCGGAAGACAAGATGGAAAGATGAGCTGAGCTTTTCCACCTGGGAGGGAGGAGGAGGCGGTTCTGCAGCTGCTCCTATCTAAAGCAAACACCTGCAGCCCGACAGGCCGGGTTTCTCCTCCACCTCGCGACGCATTAACATCCTCCTTAGTCATTTATGAGCCAAAGATAAAACTTCAACCCTTCACGGAGCATCACAACAACACAAAGGGCAGCACCTGCGTCTCTCACTCCCTCGGCACATTACATGGATATCCACTAACTGCTCAATTAAAAACGACTCTGATGGTGTCAGATCATAAGATGCGGAAATAATGTCGAGTTCAGCCATTTCCAGCACGGAGATGGTTAGTCTGCATTTAGAAGTCACTTTTATCTTATCACAGGTGTTACATTGTTTTTCCAAGGATACAACGCCATGATCTCACCAGGAATCCACCACTGGTTCTCAGATGCGGATCATCCTACTGTAAAAAAAGTTGTTTTTGTTTGGATGGGATTGTACTCACAGTACAGTCTGTTACACGTTTGTCAATTGTGTTCTTTAAGATTCATTGAAAAGTACGGTTGCAATTTGATTTACTGTACAGTACTGTAATTGTAATAGTAATAAAAATAATAATAAAAATATTAATAATAATAATTCATTTAATTTACTTGCTGCTTTTAGAGACCCTCAAGTCCCTCAAAGACCTTCCAGATGAGGTCAACACACATATGTACCCTCAGAAAACCAAACGCCCCATCCTCCACTCCAATCCAGCACACACACACACACACACACACACACACACACAAAAACACAATCAAATTCACCTGAAATCCACCAGATTTTTCTATACAGGGGCACAATCCACAAAGTTTGAGAGCCACTGGTCTGTAATAAGGTGCATTCTTGGTGACTATTTAGAACTGGTCCACTGTGACGTGAGCAAGAAGAACTTCCTGACCGCTAACACACCTACTGTAAAGCTGTCAAATTCAGAGTAGAACAATCTGAGTGTGACCTTTCTGAACAAGACTTCCACAGTTGAGTCCTGGCCGTTCATGCTCAGAGTTCTATTAAAGCAACTGATTGGTTCTCACTTTTGACCCCCAATGTCACAACAGAAGGTCAGAAAGTATTTCTGTGGATCAAGACAGAAAGATGAAATGCACGCTGCTTATGTCCTGCTAAGGGAGAGCATTGTGAGCCCATCATGGCAGGTCATCAGACAAGGCAGTTACGCCAAGTTGAACAAATGGCAAAGTGGCTGAAACAAGGTTTGGAGTCTATTCCAATGAAACATGGAGTCTAGCACTGCCCTACACAGCAAAAAGGTCAGAGCCGTGTATACTGGGAGATGCTGCCCTTAAAAAGGTGCAGTGGTAAGGAGTACTCGGGAAATGACCAAGGGAATAAATTATGATTTATTCTTCAATCCTGTTCAATGCTTCTTAGTCCCTCAAAATGTGTAGTTAGTTCAATTGGGGGAAATAATGCATGGGTTTGACGATGAGTCTTTGAAAATGAGTGCATCAAAAATACAGTTCACTATAGTTTGTAATATTTTTGTTTTCAGTGGTAAGCTTTAGCAAAGTGTGGCAATTTTGTGATTACGATAATTTTTGTGATGTTTGTGACATTTAATTAAATTTTATTTATTCAAAAAACATTTTTTTTTTCTATTTTTATTATCATTTTCACACTTACTGTTTACTCACAACAACATTTATTTTTGCAGATAAAAAGATCATAAACCAATCAACTATTTGCAACTATTCATAAAGAGATTTTGAGATTTTAAACATACGTGTGCTTTCGCTGCAGAAATATTGTTCATCTTTAAATATATTGTTGTGTTATTGTGAGTTTTCTTAAAATTTAAAATGTATTAATTATGTACTGGAATTACTATGCTAACGTCCTGATGATCAAATCGTGCTCCAGTCACATGACTGTACAGCCTTACGTGAATCCTAAATTTAAGATTAAGATTAAACACTCGTTTTATTTCTGTCTATTCTTTGACAGCTCCTGTTAATATGTTATTCTTTCACTTTTACTACAGCCATTATGGTAAAATATTATGCGCGTTTTGAGTCTATTACTGTACACTGATACAATGTTTTCTCCAGCTGCCCTAGTCTTTGAGTGATAAGTGTCCAAAATGGATGCTACAAATTGCATTATTTATTTAATAAATGAGTGCTGACAAATATTCACTTTGGCGTTTGGTTTATCTTCCACAAGTTCAAAGCATTCCATTAATCAAAGCATTTTGATTAATTGAAACATTGGAATAAAAAATAACTTCATTAGATCATTACAATTGTATGTTTTGTATATTTTTTTGTACTTTTTGTATTTGTTTTTTTTTTTTTTTTTTTTGCAATTCTTTTGCAACTAAATGACAAATTTTATAGGGCAAAAAATGCAGCATTTTATTGATTTTGCATTAAATTCAGCAATCACAGAATTGTGAAAAACTGGAGGGGCCCAAAATATATATTTTTCAAAAACTAATTCAGAGAAAAGATTTCTATAAGATGAAAATTCCAGAACAATGCCTTCGGACTGTGTAACTTTCAATCGCTCACCCACAGAGAAGAGTTCTGCCATGCGGTCTACTGGAGGCAATCCATCTTGTAGTGACCTATTGTAAACGCTGTGATTACATCTTTTGGCTTGCATTCGTTTTTTAAGAAAGACATGCATCACCCAGTGATGATCCATTGCTTGGTAACTTATGGCCATGCTGACACGCTCACAGAGCCAATCACCAGGAGTTGCCTTTCCACCCGTGCCCAGCTGTCAGTTCACCAGCACCCACTGCAGGCAATTAGAGGGAAACCTGGACGACAACGTCCCAGAGTCTCTCGCGCCTTCCCAACAGGGAACAGGAGCGATCTAATTGAGACTGAATCTGAGGGACTGGCCAACTTTTCAGAAACGGTCAGCATATATACGAAGGTCCCTCTAGCATCAGCAGCAGCCTCATAACAGTCAATCAACCAAACCGAGAGCAAAAGAACTGTTGTGTTTTGTAAATGTTCTGTTTAACATGAACATTAATATGTGATTATCTGTGGTGCGTAAACTCAAGAACAAAGCATGTGAACATCTAAAAGGCTGAGTAGCTAAGTGAGTTGTTCCCATGCAGAATGACCAGAGATGACCCATGGGAGAGACTGGTGCCATCTGACCAGCTGGTGTGAGCTATTCTGACCCGACACATCTTACCTCCGATTCAGCTCCTTCCTGTCCCTGGCCCCCTTCTCCATCCAAGCCTGCCACTCATCACACCAAAGCTAATGAAGCATGCTGGGTAATTAACGTTTAAATTAAGTTGCACGCTTGCTGACAGTTTTGCCCTATAAAGAATGACATTGGGACAAAATTCTACCTTGGCTTGTTGGTATAAGTTGAAACAAGATGAGATGAGAATCAGCACCTTCTAAAATGAGATCCTGGTCTTCAAATGGAAAAAAAAATAGTTTGCACTCTACATGTTGAAGATGGAATCCTATCTCAAGAGGAAAAGTTTGAGTATCTTGAGAATCATCAGTGAATTAGAGAAGAATATGAGATTGAAAATCAAATCACGGCATTGGTTTTGAAGAACGAACTTACCAAAAGACAAAGCTCTCAAATTTTCAGTCAACCTACTGAAGGTGCAGGGTCATTTTGTTCTCTTCCAAATTAAGAAGAGTCAGCTGACATAGCTGGGGCGTCTCCAGAATGTGTACCACGGAATGTCCCATCGGGTAGAACGGCCCAGAAGAAGACTAAACATACTCCAGGTATTATGGAGTATGTTACTCCATACTAGCCAGCAAACACTTTGATGCTCCCCTAGAGGAGCTCCCTTCACCAGATACTGGGAAAAATGGATGGATAGATGGTGGACAGAGATTTTGCATCTTCAAATTCCCCAAACAAATTGTGAAAACCTCTCGCAAGCTTGGAGTTCCTAGGTCACAGCACAAGGTTCCAACTTATGCATCTATTCCAGATCAGCAACCCAATTTATTTAGCTCTGGGATAACGCTGTGTTTTCTCTGAAAAGGCCAGCATAAATCTTAGCCTGCTTTCACGGACATACCCTTATTTGTCACCGCTGTCTTTTGGTTTTTATTTTTGCATATATTCTGTTAATGTCAAACTTTTTTTTAATGATAAAATATTAGAAATACTTTGTTCATTTTATTTTTATCAGAATTCTTACTAGCATAAAATGAAGCACACTGATATGTAAAAAAAAATGTCGATATCTACAACCCAACCACGGCTCAAATAGAAGTAGCTAGTGCTATATAAGTCAAGGTCATTACCACACAGATACACACCAGAATAAAATAAACACTTTGCTTGGCAACCTAATTGTGGAGATGTTTAATGCTGCTGATGACTAAAGAGTGTGAATATGTCTAGTAAATATTTGCCTCAAGACATTTGCTTTCAGGACAACTAATCTGATGTAAATTTAATGAAATGTATATAGTAGTGAGATACGTATACAAAGCAGGGTTCATATTGTGTATTCCTCCCTTTAATTCATGTGGACCTTCAGCATAAAGAAAACTAATTAATCTTTTTCTGCTATTGCATTAAAAAAAGTGTGAGAATTAGAATCCAGAAAATTAATATGCAAATTTTCATGGTTCCAAACCCTTGATTTTCCAGTTTCCCTCAAAGAGGCAAATTTCATCCAGCGAGTTACTTCTAAGGAAAGTAAATCAGGGCATGCAGGTACAGGTCTACTGACTGACTTTCCACTTGTGCACCAAATAATAATTGAACTGCTCCATATTCATCGCTGCCCCAGAGACACAATTAGATCTCTTATGTCAATGTTTGTGTTCATACAAACACATTAACAGTGCTTCCATGGAAGTGACGAAAATCCGACTGCGTGATGCTCTCGAGGTCTTAAGAATGGAGTGGCCACTGAAGATCAGCTGATTGACTACACTGTACAGGATTATACAGAAAGGCATTGGCCGATGCAGAATGATTGCAAATGCTATAATATGATTTTTTTTTTTTTTCATTGTATGTATATATATATTATTTTATATTATAATTGTCCCAAACAGTATATTTCAAATGCTTGTAGCTAACTGTAAAGTATTTTTTTACTAAGCATCGCTCCACTAGCAAAACATTTAGCCCAAAGCTGAAATCTTGTCGGCTTCATGCAACAGACAGAAAGTCTACATCAGGCACATTTTGTGCTGTCTCATAACTGAGAGCAATAAAATAACACACATTGAAAGTGGCTATAGGTTAAAATCTCTGGACTGCAGTGTCATGTAAACGTATGCGTGGTCTTTTTTTTATACTTGATCCAGTGTGTAATACCATCCAGATGCCACTAACAAGAACCAAGAACAACCTTGCAACTATGCAATACGTCCTTGGCACCATAATATCATACGGCTTGTTTGATTTATGCGGTCAGCCTTGGCATAATACTACTTATATACTATATAAAAATATATGTTATCTATATAAATATATAATACATCTATCTATCTATCTATCTATCTCAATTCAGACACAAAAACATTTCTAAACACTGACATACAATATGACCCTTTTACTTAAAAACACATTACCAGCATATGTCTGATATAAGCAGCTTCATTTTCAAAGACCCTCTGCCTTTGTCTGGCTGCCAATCTACAAACAAAATGTAGAAGATCCAAAGTGTCAAGATCCGATTGTATTTTATCACAAACGGCCAAAAAAAATGTTCAACTGCTCCATATTCATCACCACCCAGGAGACACAATTAGATCCTTTATCTCTGTGTTTGTGTATGTAAAACAACAGGCTTTCCATATCAACCAGACAAAATCCCTGCTTCGCTCTCTTGAAGTTTTAAGGACCATGCAGCCACTGAGCAAAATCGATGAGATCAGTATAAATGTGGCACAGATGTCAATAAAATATTGATGAAGAGCAAATAAGCTGTTGTGGCTCATCCGGGGAACTTAATACGCAAATAACGGTCTGCTTCCGAGAAATAACTCAAAGAGAAACCAAAACACTGGTATAGATAAGAGGACATTCTCGTTATCTATTCACTACGTCAATTAGTGCACAACTCCCATTAGCTAAGATGCAGGAACCCGTAATAAAGACTCGTCGCAAAGAAAATGAGAAAACTTGCAATTTAAAAACACATTCGGTTCTCCGGGCAAATTCAAGACACTTTCAACCTTCCACCGCCCTCTCTCCATTTACAAACTGAGCGTATAGTCCAACACAAGCGACAGAAGATGCTTCTCTGCCCCGGCTGATTCAGTCAAGACGTGACACTGACATTCAAACTTGTCCGATTTGTCTTACCTTTCCCAGCCAGGATGCCGCACTGCCCGACGAGGACCAGGAAAACCGCCGCTGTTATCGTGCGCATCTTCATGATGAGCCACGCACTTCGACGGGGAAACGAATTGTTTCTTCTTCTGCTTCTCTGCAAGAATCGCCACTTTTTGTCTTCCTGCCCTTGAAAGAGGGTGAAGTGAAGTCTCCCTCGTGAAGTCCCAGCAGCGCGAGACGCGGTTCTTCCAGCACGCGGGAACGCCGTTTGTGAGTCTGAGCGCTTCGCGGGTTAAACCCACCGGGAGAAGATGCTACGTCACTCCTCAAGCAATTAATCCTGATCTACGATATGGAAGTGTACACGCCCACTCAGAACAGCTCTTGTTTTTTTTTCATATCTTATTTGGCACATATTTACGGGGGTGCGCATTTATTCGCCACTTTGATTTTTTTTTTTTTTTTACTCGAGTACATACAAAAATGGAAAACACCCTCTTTCTTGGACCACTCTTAAATTGCGAAAACGTGCATGTGTCTTTGATATTATGATTATCATTATCCAATGACACGAAATTCGCTGCTGTCCTCTGCCTTCCAGGCTTATTAAAAATTAACTACTGTAAAAACAAACCGGCCGATTTATAATCGTAAATCGTGTTTGCAATATATGATCACAGATTGTGATTTAAACAGTGTCTTAACTTGAGGTGTGGTATTATAGCAAAGCTTCTACTGAGGCAATGCATAAAAATACAGATTAAATCTTAATGCGTCTTATTGTTTGACATGTGGCTCTGGTTTTCTTCCAAAAGCCTAACGTAATCACAAACAATATGGGTGAGGTTATTATTTGATTAAAAAAAAAAAAAAAAAGAAACAGTTTGGATTTAATCTGTTCATGGTTCCATCTTCCATAATCCATCCTGGCTGTTAATCAACTAACATGCCGGAAGTGAATGAACAGCATAGATTGAGTTTCACCCAAGTGTATTCAGATTTAATCCTAAAATCTAGTTCTGTGCTTAATAAGATCTGTTCAGGCGTACCTGTTGATACTTCAGTCCTTGTTTTCTTGTGAATTTGCTTTTGCGCATCTCCATCTGTTAGGTCTGTGCGGTGTTCCATTTTGTGTCCTCTACTCTATGTTACGGCGACCAAACAGATTAGTCATTCCTCATGTCTTTCAAGTTTGTTTCATTGTATATTTGCTCATTAACAGTCATCAACCCAAATAGCTACGATTCTACTTTTTTTGGGTAGCAAAAGGAAATACTTTTTGAGCACTCTTAGCATTGCACATCTATTCTACTACTTAAAAGATTTATGCATTTTAATGTATATTTTTTTTGTTTGTTTTATATGTAACATTTATAACATCATCTGGGACACCCAGTTGTTGAACCAATCAGAGTGGTATTCGAACCTACAACGCTTGGGTGGCAGGTCCAACTCACTACCACTGGACCACAACTGCCTGTATTTATAAATATGTATAAATATTGTATGTATTTACTGTAGCTGTATATATTTACACGCCTGTATATACAGTATACTCCACTCAAAGTCACATTGATTTGGAAAGCAGTTTTATTGAGCTGCAGTAAGCCATCATTTTGAACGATGTGAAATCATTTTGAATCCACGTGAACTTTATTTTTCTCACGGTTGTCTCTGACAATTACCGTCAGTCTCCTCCCATGCATTAACCATATTTGAATCTCATCTATCAGGGAAAAAATGACTACTTGACATGCGGAATGCATTTTAAAGATCAAACATTTTCATTTCTGATGGTGGCCCATGCCCTACCTGCTTTTCCCCCTCAGGTAGAGTAAGATTTGTCAGCAGCAGGGAGACGTGCTGCAGCAGCAGCGTGGATCTCTCGTGTTCCCACGTTGGCTGGAAAGGCTTTTAATGAGTGTTCAACCATGAACTGAAGGTCTTCTCATTTCATTAATCTCTCCTGAGAGCACTACATACAGCCGCCCTGTAACGTTACTGAAAACACCTTAGATCACCCTCTTTCCAATTTGCAATCCAACGTCAACCGTGTTTAGATAACGGATGAATTAAACTGCGTACATTAAGCATGTAAATTTGAAATATAAAGACTTTTGAGTCTTTTTGGATCCCAGAAAAAAAAAACAGTACTGTATTATAATCCTAAAACTGTCACATTCCTGGACTGGGCACATGGACTACATTTCCCACGAGTCTTTGTTCCCGTCTTGTGCATAATCTTCGGTTTGATTGTTGTCACCTGTTCCTCATATGTCTGTTTATTTAAGTGATCACCTGTGCCATTGTTCTCTGTCTGTGTCTGTCATTAATGTTGCACATCTTGAAGTTCTGCAGTTTCTGTGTGAGTACCTGTCTGTATGTTGTCATTACGAGTTGTAACAACAATACTACTACAGTAAGTCTTAAAAGCAAAGTTTTACTTGTTGTGAGGCCCCAGGACCAGAGACAGTGCTAGCAGAGGCTGCAGAACCATGAAGAGCACTGCACCAGGAGAGCGCAGTCTGCAAGGTAACGAGGCCACACAGGTGCTGCTGGCTTCTCAACCCAGTACAAAAGAGGGAGAAGAGCCAGCCAGTGGGTGCTGGGAGGTGGAACGTCAGCCAGAGAGAAGGGCTGGAAGCGAGAGCCCTGAATGTCAGCCGGAGAAGGGCTGGAAACGAGAAGCTGGGGCTGGAAGAGAAACCCTAGAAAGCCTCTTGTTGAAGAGGACACGAAGAAGGAACCAGGACGTGCCTGAGAGGAGGACAAGCTGAGGAAGAAGACTTTTGTTGTTTTTTGATTAACTAAAGTAATTTCAGTGAACGAGCTGATGGCTCAGTGTTTGAAGAAGGTCACGGAAGATGACGGAAGACGTTTACCCTGTCCATTTAAAATTCTCACCAACTACTCATTCTATAGCTCATTTTATTTCCCTTTTTTTCTTATTTAAATGCCAATTCCAGCAAAGCCTGAGGGAATTTCTGATAATCGTTTTAGTTGCTTGGAAAAAGAATGAAGTGGTTTAAAATACCGTATTATTTTCCCAGTCTTCCAGAAACCTAATTTACCTGCTCAGTTGATAGATTGGAAAAACCATTTGGGCTCGTTCTTTCCAATTGTGCCTTGTTGCATTTCAGGGGATGTATTCGGTTGAGTAAATTTGCTCTAGGTGAAAGCTTCTTTCGTTTTTTATCAGTGCATCTGCAAGTCTAAACATCACGCACAGAGGAGCCAGGAGAAAGAACAAAGTTCTGTTCTAGTGAAGCTTTCGAACGTTGATGCTAGAAGCATGTTAGCGGCAGGTGAATTATAGATGATGCATACAGACTCAACAGTTTTTACAGATCTATTCACCGGTCTGGATTTTAATCTGGATTCACAGACTAGCAGTTGACTAACACGTTGCTGGAATAATTCAAACAATGCTTTGATAAGATAAGTGGTTATGGCTCCATGAACTCAATACTTAAATTGTGGATGTAAATAAATGTGACTTGAACCTATATAAATTATAAATTGTTTTCTCTATTAATGAATTTTATATAATTAACAGAAATTGTTTCACTGAAGACACCTTTTAAATTCTGACTTTTCCAGGGAGCCCAGACACACTATTTCTTAGCCATGTCATTTCATTTTTTGCAGATGTCTAAATATTTAATATCAATTCTATTTAAAATCTTATGAGAGCAATTTGTTCAAATGAAATCTCTTCTTCTGCAGAAATACCATTAGTCGTGAAGGTGATGCATCACCCACAGATATTACAATTTATTGTTTGCGCTGTTAGTTTTTCACTGCTTCGGACAGATTATGAATCATTTGCTCATTCAAGGTATTTCAGGACCTTGGAGAGTTCTCCTTGCCAGAACTTGCAGTACTCGCGGTTTCCAATAGGGTTCGCCAATGAGTCATTTCCTTCCACTGCCCAGAAACAGCAGGATCTTATAAAATGTCCACGAATTGCTTGACCACAAAATATAATTTGTTATGTAATTGTATGTGTTTTTCTAGCGTTAAACGGCAACATTTAGCATGTAGTCTCACCTATTGTCTGTACAGCATCCAACTCAACAAGCATCATGGACGTCATTATAAAACCTAAATTATATAGAATGAGGAAAGCTGTCACAAAAGAGCTGATGTTATTGTTCTCATCACCTGCTTGATGTGATTCAAAGAATACAGCTCCATTAGTGTAGCACAACATTAGTCACATTAGCTGGAGCCGGCACAGAGTATGGATCTTTACAGCCCATTTCCTCTTCAATAGCTATAATTAGGGTAGTTTTCCGCAAAGTGCCTTTTTGAAGGGCAGCAGAAAGTCCCCTCGAAGGGCGATTAGAAAAGGCTTTCTCTCGCCCGCAGGTTAGATATTTATGTTAAAACGCCGATACATAATGCATGAAGGCCTATGAATAGAAACGTGGAGGACGGCGAGCGAAGCATATCCATATCATTCTGTATCAAGTAGCCATTTCAAAAGAGTGATTATCAGTACCCATGCTGTACAGAAGCGCAAACTCTCATGAATTTAGTTCACTTTATAGGTGGTCTTTAAAGAGATAATAGGGGTCTTTTAAGATCTTGGGCTCTGGCTCACATTGTGAACTTTAATCGCTTAATTTACTTTATTATTTTATATCAGTATTCGTGTTGCTCACTTTACTTTGAATAAGATCCTCACAATCATAATAGCAAAGCAGAATGGATGACTACGTATGTTCAAGTACAATAAGTGATCAATGCTTTCGGTTTCACCGCTAGTGGCCGCTGCCGTACAACAGGTAGGAACTGTGTTGGTTTTGCTCAGTGTTCTGCGGAACGTCAACAGTGTAACACGTGGCCAAAGACGAATGCTGTTGCTTTCGCTCAAATTTGACAGATGATCTGAACGGTAAATGAGGTAAATATGTAGAACTGTAACGTTTGACGTTACTGTTTTTCCGCGCATTTGGTCGCTCACGGTGTAGCAACTGTATTGTGAGCGCGATTTGTGTTTTTAATACTTGCAGTCAGTCTTTGGCTCCATGTTGTTATTTCCTCCTTATTATAATTTTTATTGTGCATTACCGTAACATCTATTTTATAACTATCATTATAATAACATACTTTTGTTTTTTAATTACAATCGCAATGCTTAAAGTCGCAAATATGTGGTAATTTATTAATTTTCAGACTTATATATAATTTTTATATACAATAAATATATTACCTATATATTATTTCTTATAACAATTCCAATGTATTTATTGTTAAAGCACTAGATACATTCTGTTAAACGCAAAGATAATGCAAGCACAAACTGTTAACTTTTAAATTTTAATGCCAGTCACATTCAATTTTGATATATACATAGAGAGAGAGAGAGAGAGAGAGAGAGAGATAGATAGATAGATAGATAGATAGATAGATAGATAGATAGATTATATCAGTGCCTATCACTGATATCAGAGAATCTATAAATACCATTTGTTTGAATAATATCCATGGTACTGAGAACATATTTTAGCAGTAATAATTGCATGTAAGTTTGGTGCAAACATTTTAGCCGAGCCTTTTTCTTGAGTTTTTTTCAGGCTGCGGAATGGCTGGCCGGACACCTTTGGTTCTGCTGGCCTGCGGCTCCTTCAACCCTATTACCCATCAGCACATGCGGCTGTTTGAGCTGGCCAGAGACCACATGCACCAGACGGGTTAGTGCCACCTGTTCATTTATCTGAAATCGACCATCATCTGTTATCAGTGTAAACCTGTCCTCTGGTTCCCTCAGGACTCGTCACTTCAGTGATTTCTCCTGTTATATAAGCGCTCTCATTCTGTGCTTTACTTTCGCCTGAAGGTTGTCCAAAGCTTTTATTAAATGTACGTTTACTTTACATCTTTATGTTCTTTATGTGTAAGGTTTTATCTTGTATAAGATTGCGGAACAAGTGGTGCACAGTTAAATGTTTCTTGATTTGGCATTGTGTACCACGTACTGTTTTTAAGTGAGAAAATACTTGCACTTGATCACTTGATTAAAGTTGCCATATCAGCGTGTCTATAATGCCCACTTGTATTGTTTGGTCATTTATTTTAGGAATACTTTTATTTGATTTTACCTCTGTCCCTTCTGGGGCTTGTTTATGAATGAAATATGAGCAATTCAAAATGACTCAAAGTGATTGTATGATTAAATGAGGGTTTTTTTAAAGATGGAAAGCATTTAGATAAGTCTACACTTTCGGTTTTATTGCATTATTTTGTGCTTTTTTTCCCGTATGAGAGAGTTCTTTACATGTTGGTATGTTTTCTTTTCTATTCCCAGGAAAGTATCGTGTTGTTGGTGGCATCGTGTCTCCAGTTAGTGATTGTTATGGCAAACAGGGTCTTGTTGCCTCAAAACACAGAGTGTCCATGGCCAGACTGGCACTGCAAAGCTCTGACTGGGTGAGAGTGGATGATTGGGAGAGCAAGCAATCCGACTGGACAGAGACCATCTTGACCTTGAGGTGAATATTAAATGTTAATGCAAACATATTCATTTAAAATGTAGTTATTGTCTCAGAGAGAGAGAGAGAGATAAAGACAGAGACAGTAAATAAGAGAAAGGGATGGATACCGACAAAACAAGATAAGAGAGGCACACAAAAATAGAGAAAATAAAAAAAANACACACACACACACACACACACACACACAATGCATGGATACAAAGTTATACATAAACAGAAAAAACGTAAACAGAAAAAAGAATCATTCCAATCTTAACAGCTTATGTGTGAACACAAACATCTCACCATTGCGATCAATAGCAAACGGCGTCTCCTGGCTCACAATCTCATAGTTGCAGATCTGGCTGTACTGAGGAGAGCAGTCCTGATCCCAGGCCTCCACCTGCAGGATGCTGTCATAGATCTTGCCCTCCGTTACACTGGCTCGATACAGCGGCTCCCGGAACACCGGCGAGAACTCGTTCACATCATCCACCTGGATGTGGACCACGGCCCTGGAACAGAACCAGACAATGTGAAGATGAAGACAATGTGCAAGGTGAAGAAAACAATTACTCTCGGTTCCAACACATTTGAAGAGTGAAAGTGATTTGTGAATATGTGTACGTTAGCAATTAAGGCTGTTTTAGCACGTTTCACTGTCAGAGCATCATAAATACTTAACGTCAAGTGAAAGTATTAGCTCAGAAATCTACTTTCTCAAACTGAAATTGAGTTGTTTGTGGCAAGTGTTATTTAAATTTGGCAGTGTGNTTATTTTGCTTAAATACACAAAACAAAAATTCCAGTATTTGTCAGCTGACGTTGCTTCTTATTGTCACTCCAGATCTTTTATCAGTTTCCAGAAGCGTCCTTCATTCCGCTCATGTGTCCTAGCACCACAGATGCACACAATAGAAGTGTTGAGAGATTGTTGTTTACCACTGTACAAGTATTCAGTCTTGATTTCTTACTATTCTGTCGCCTTTGAATGTCGCATTCCATTCACCCTTATATAACGCCTTGCAAGCGCTGGCACAAAATTCCTCAAGCAAAGTCATTCTATATGTGTTGTGCTAAAGCCGGATTTTTTAAAAAGCTGAATCCTTCCGTGTGAGATATCAAACTGCCGACTGCTGACGTGAGTTATTCCAGCCAAGTTATCTATCAAAACAGCCACAGTCTCCATTCTTCTCAAGTTCTGCCTCAGAAAAAAATGGTCAAAACCTTTCCGCATTTGCTACTCTGCCAAATTCATGTCCCCTTGTTTCTTGACAGGCCATCTTTCCTCATGAATCCTTCAATGGGTGGCAAAGTAGAAAGAGACTGTTTAAGGGTCCCAGAGAGCGCTAAAAATCTAATGTTTGCCAAATGCCAGTTATGCCCTTACAGTAGGTGCATAATTAATACTCTGATGCCAGCTTTTTAGGGAAAATAGCTGCTTGTGTCACAGGAAGTTGTGCCAGGGCTTTGTCTTTCTAGGTGTGTAATTTACATCCTGGCAGAATTTGGCATATTGTGCAGGCTTTTTGCCCTTGCGTACAGTCCATTTGTAGAATTACTACATGTTCTCATTAATTTAAAAGGGTAATGCTGCTTACATGCAGGCTCTTTGCCAATTTTTAAGCTTTTTTGTGGAGCGTTGAAAGTACCAGTGGTTCATGATCATTTATTTTGCGAAAGTAACCAAGTGTTTACTCTGACGTAGTGCGTAATCATAGACTTCGCCTGAGGAATGTCACTTCAATGACAAAAAGTTATGTTAATTTGTTTGTTAAAAATGCCAAATCACTAAAGGGTTAACGGTTCACTGGAGTGAAAGTTTTTTCAGAATCCAGAAGAAAAAAAACGTCACAGATAAATTGATTTAGAACACTAAAAAGTGGGAAAAAACAATTATCAGAAGATGATGAGCATGAAATGTTGAACTTTCTTGGTTTGAACTGATGTTGAACTTTCAAATTGAAAGTAAAATTGAAATGTCTGAAATTTAAACGATAATTACAAGTAATAGTTCATATTTAAAACTTGAGGATGCTCACACTTTTTCAGCTTGCGAGGAATTCTATGCTATAGAAGCTTTATTGTCATTTCACATGCAACAGAGCAATACACAATGAAATCAGACATTTCTTCAAGACGCGGGTCCCCAATGCTCCAGCAAAAGACACCAAGACTGGACACACACTTACAAGACACAGACTAATGGACGGAAAGTAGATGGTGTAGAAATCTGTGGAGTTCATTTTGGCTTTACTCGTTGAAAAGGAGTCTGATGCTCTTCAAGGTCCCACAGTAATGAAAAACAGGCACAGGGATAGGTGAAATGGCTGAAGAATGTATGCATATTTACAGTATGTGTTGCGTGTGGATCCTTTATGGAGAGAAGTCTCACTTACTCCGTTTCACGCAGTGTTGAGCAGTCTGGTCATGAGGGTCCAAATACTTAGGTATCTCTTCTCAGACGGCAGGAGACTAAAGAGAGAGTTATCTACGATTCTGTTTGCCTTGTGGATGCGACACGTGGTGTGGATCTCCATGGTGGATGGAAGAAAGACACAGATGATCTTCTCAGCTGTTCTCACTATCCTCTGCAGAGTCTTGGTGTCCAAGGCGGTTCTGTTCCCAAACCAGGCAGTGATGCAGCTGCTGTGTGGTTCCTCTGTAGAAGGTCAGGATGGGTGTTTGAAGACATGATTTCTTCAGCTTCCTCAGGAAGTACAGGCGCTTAACTGGTGATGGAGCTGGTGACGAGTGACTAGNTAGATGTCCATGATGGATGGAAGAGAGACACAGATGATCTTCTCAGCTGTTCTCACTATCCTCTGCAGAGTCTTGGTGTCCAAGGCGGTTCTGTTCCCAAACCAGGCAGTGATGCAGCTGCTCTGTGGTTCCTCTGTAGAAGGTCAGGATGGGTGTTTGAAGACATGATTTCTTCAGCTTCCTCAGGAAGTACAGGCGCTTAACTGGTGATGGAGCTGGTGACGAGTGACTAGCTTCTCTGCCATATGAACACCAAGGAATTTGGTGCTCTTGACAATCTCCACTTGGG
>SOMO01000158.1:159174-171871 GCA_028128575.1 Paedocypris carbunculus
TCAATTGATGAATTACTTTGTTTTAATTTGGCACCGGTCTAATGTTATTAATATTATTACATTTTCAGACGCTGGTGACTTGGGAAGGGGATAAGTTGGTGGCCACGCAGATCGGAGAAAAGGCCAACCGTGGCTGGAAACACTGGATTGAAGAAGACACACTTTACCTGGTGAGCATCAACATAACAACATGATTATGTATAAACCATCAATTTTGCTTACATTAAAGATATTGTATCATAATTGTGCTGTAAGACAATCAATTGCTGCTGTGTTTCTGATTTATTTCATCATTTTACCCAAAGGAGCTGAAATGCGAGGATGCAGTGTGTCTGCAAGTGTACAAAAGAAAGGAGTAGTTTTCATAGTGCGCTCTTAAAATCCATTACAATTCTGTGGAGAGTAACACAAAAAGCTCTTTTGTTCATTTATTAAAGTTGATGGAACAGTACATGTGGAATTTTTGATTTATCAGTATTTCTTTTTGCCCTCTCTGTTTCATTTGCAGACTTCAAACTCTCTCTCTCTCTCTCTCTCTCTCTCTCTCTCTCTCTCTCTCTCTCNTGTATTTCATGGAATTTAACAGTAGAACTTTATTCACGATCTCCACTGCCATCTAGCGACAAAACGACACAGAACGAGAATAACGGAATACGGTAATTACGGTACATAAAAAGCAGTCACGAACAGCATAATGTGTAAATTATTTAATAATCTGTAACGTCAAAAATAATGAATTAAATTAGACATCTAATGTTGACATTCATTAACACACACACACACACAATTTCGTTCAACAAATTGAGCTAATTGTTGTAAGAAAATCTTAGAATATGGCAACTATGTTTAAAACGCTTTTACTCTTTCTAAAACCGTGATAATAATTATGTTACACAGTCACGCAATAATTGATTAGATCCGGAACGACGTAGCAAACGCCGAATGTTTCCGTAACTAAACGAACTCTTCCGAAACTCCGTGTGTCACGTCGACGCTTGTGACGTCAACCGCTCGGGCATTGAGGAAGTTCCACGTCACATTTGCCTGCCGTGCAGACTGCGCTCTACAGACAACACAGCGCACTATCGGTGGATGATATAAACTATTCCATCTGAAGGAGAGCAAACCCAACCAGAAACATGGTAATTGATTCTTTTACTTTTCATTTTCGAGTATTTATCAGCGGCAATGTCGCACATATACAGGGGAAGAAGCGTTTTCAATGAAGTTAGCTAGCGCTGTTAGCATCAGCGGCCCTTAAAACTTAAATCAATTCTTCTTTAGAGCTGGAATTATTGTGAAAGTTTTACCAATTTTAGCAACAATAGATGGCGTTTTGTAATTGTTTATGTGTTTAAGGTACATTTAGATACATATTCAATGACATTCAGTTTTGTGTGGTTGGCTAACGCTGTGACTGTTTAATTTTGGTTATTTACCCAAGTAAAAACTAAAGAAATAATTTTAGACCTGTATTAAAGTGTTAGTGTCAAGGTCGTTCCTGCCAACGTCTTAATGCTTGTTTAACGAATTGTTTGGTAATTATGTCTGGTCGTTTTTTGCAAAGTTAAAAGCAAAAAATTGTGTTTTTTTGGAGAAAAGACAAACGATGTATTAATCAAACTATTGTCCCCCCACACTCTGTGTTAAAAAACATTGTTTATAATCTCTATTGTTATGTTGATATTGTTTTTTCATTTATGTATTTTCACCTTGCTGAAGATGAAAATACATTATCCCTAAATATACAACTTCAGATAAATATAAACGTGTGTGTGTGTGTGTGTGTGTGTGTGGCTTCAAAACAACTGTATTATTAATTATTAGTAAATTTAACAATGATAATTGACTGCACATTTGTAAATGACAGCTTTTTTTCTTCTGTTCTAGCCTCTTAGGCTCGACATTAAACGCAAACTCACTGCTCGATCTGACCGGGTCAAAAGTGTCGACCTTCATCCTACCGAACCATGGATGCTGGCCAGTCTGTACAACGGCAGCGTCTGTGTGTGGAACCACGAGACACAAGTGAATAACTGATCTTTTTTACTACAATCCTGTCTAATATTTAGATTTTAATCGATTGATTTGGCATCACACTACTACATATTGTAGATGTATAACATATATCAATTATTTTATCATTTCTAGACGCTTGTCAAGACCTTTGAAGTGTGCGATCTGCCTGTGAGAGCTGCAAAGTTTGTTGCCAGGAAAAACTGGGTCATAACTGGTGCTGTAAGTATCTAGACAGCGTGTTTACCTTGAGAATTACAAAATGCCAGAGTAACGGATTTCTCTTTCTCTTTTTTGAAGGATGACATGCAGATTCGGGTTTTTAATTACAACACGTTAGAGCGAGTGCACATGTTTGAAGCACACTCAGATTACATCCGCTGCATCGCTGTGCATCCCACCCAACCCTACATCCTCACAAGCAGCGGTACGTACACCATAAACCAAGCTTTACATCACAAAGACGTCTCTGCATTTTCATGACATGACATGGGGTCTGTCTGTCCAGATGACATGCTGATAAAGCTGTGGGACTGGGAGAAGAAGTGGTCTTGCAGTCAGGTTTTTGAGGGCCACACACACTACGTCATGCAGATTGTCATCAACCCTAAAGACAATAACCAGTTTGCCAGTGCATCTCTGGACAGAACCATTAAGGTAAAATGTAGATAATATTAATGTGAATTGAAAATAGTTTGCCTTGCACGTATTATTATTTTCAAATTTCAATATAAACGTAATGTTAATTTAATTTAGAATTATCGTTTTGGAAATGTTACATAATATTAGGACTTCTATTACTGGTCAGAAGAACTGTCAGCAAATTTCTAATTACATTAGACAGAATGCGTAAACTTTGTCAAGTACTTATCAAATTATTGTTATTATTATTTCGGAAAATTATATGGTTTTGTTGTCGAATTAGCCGTACCATAAAAAACTTTATATATCTATATACACACACAAACACACACACACACCTTTTTATACCTAATTTATCTTGTTTTTATTTCAGGTCTGGCAGCTGGGCTCTTCCTCTCCAAACTTCACTCTGGAAGGCCATGATAAAGGTGTTAACTGCATTGATTATTACAGCGGAGGAGATAAGCCCTATCTCATATCTGGAGCTGATGATAGACTGGTCAAAATTTGGGATTATCAGGTAGGGATGCCAGAAGCATTTTTTTCTTCATTTAATTATTTATTGCACATTGATTTTTATTGACATTACTGGAGGTAGCAGTAACAATAAAACCAGAAGATGGATGCAATATTTGCTATATTGAGACTTCCAATTTTTTGTGTAATTAATTACTTTACATTTATCATGAATTTGCTTTACATTAAACATTAATTATCACTTATGCTTTTTTAAATCAATTTAGTTTATGCTTTGGATATTGACACATCTGTTCAGTTCTCTTTGTGCTGTCTCTTTCCTTACACATTACTACAAAGGCATGTTTTTTTTTTTTTGGACACACATTGTTATTGTGATTAAAAAAGAAAAAGCTACTACTCCCGCAGCAATAAAGTATAAATTGCTTATAAATTGCAATGTTATAAGATTGTTCTTGAAATTGTTGTATTAGAAGTTCATTCTATTCTTGCATTGCCTATTTAAAAAATAGTTTTATTGTGTTTATTTGTATTTAACAATTATCCCCTCTTTCTCTTTAGAATAAAACATGTGTACAGACTCTTGAAGGCCACGCTCAGAATGTGTCCTGTGTCAATTTTCACCCAGAGTTGCCAATCATCATCACTGGATCAGAGGATGGTGCTGTTTTAAAACCACTCTCAATTTCTCTCATTCACTAGAATATGATATTTAATCGTCTAATGAAATCTGTTTTGTACAGGCACGGTTCGTATCTGGCACTCCAGCACGTACCGTTTAGAGAGCACACTGAATTACGGAATGGAGCGCGTGTGGTGTGTGTCAGGCCTTCGTGGCTCCAACAGTGTGGCTTTGGGTTATGATGAAGGAAGCATCATAATCAAGGTATGAAAAATAGATTGCATTGCTGTGTAACGTTATTAGACTTTTGAAACTGGATTGTCTCAAATTTCCAAATTGCGCATGTGTACTTTCTCAATCAGTTGGATGTTTTGTTTGCTACACCAAGGTCATGGTTTTATTGCTACGAAAATACGAAACTTTGTTTGTACTTATTAATAGATAGTAGTAAGTTTGGTAAAAACTAAAACGCAATCGTCATTTGTTTAGCTTGGCCGTGAGGAACCAGCCATGTCAATGGACACCAATGGTAAGATCATCTGGGCCAAACACTCGGAAATTCAGCAGGCTAATTTGAAAGCCATGGGCGATGCTGAGATAAAAGACGGCGAGAGGCTTCCACTGGCAGTGAAGGACATGGGCAGCTGCGAGATTTACCCTCAGACTATTCAACACAATCCCAATGGCAGGTGAGACTATCACATGCAGGATTTTCTAGGTTCACGTTAGATTTGTGTTTGCAGATGATACCTGATTGTCTAGGATCTTTACATTTTGATTGTTTCTATTATGTTTAGGTTTGTGGTAGTGTGTGGGGATGGCGAGTACATCATCTACACTGCCATGGCTCTAAGAAACAAAAGCTTTGGGTCTGCGCAAGAATTTGTTTGGGCCCATGATTCATCTGAGTGAGTGGTCTATCAGAATGGCAAATATACTTTGCTTTCTTCGATCATCAATAACTGTGATTGCTGTAACAAAAAATGTAATTCGATTTGTTTTATCTTAGATATGCAATTCGGGAAAGCAGCAGTGTAGTCAAGATTTTTAAAAACTTTAAGGAGAAAAAATCTTTTAAGCCCGACTTTGGAGCAGAAGGTACACACACATTTGGCATGCTTTATGCTATTATATGTCTTTTGGTGACATTCACGTCATGTCAATGCTTGTGTAAATATTTTCAGGCATCTATGGTGGATTCTTGTTGGGTGTTCGATCAGTGAATGGCTTGGCTTTCTACGACTGGGAAAACACGGAGCTGATTCGCCGCATTGAGATCCAACCCAAACATGTGAGTGATACCCTCAGTAACCAGTGCTGCTGATTCCATAATGTGCCCCAATCAAACTCTGTTTGAATTTCTGTTTTTTCACAGATTTTCTGGTCAGATTCGGGTGAGCTGGTGTGTATAGCCACAGAAGAATCTTTCTTCATACTGCGCTATCTGTCAGAGAAAGTGACAGCGTCACAAGAGTCAAACGAGGGCGTTACAGAAGACGGTATTGAGGATGCTTTTGAGGTCGGTATCTCTGATGCCAGTCTGATTCTAAAAATGAGTGTGACAATTTCCACGTTTGTCAGAACAGAAGCAATTATTTGAAGCCTGAGTTTTCGTTTTTTTTGTGCAGGTCCTGGGAGAGATTCAGGAGGTGGTGAAGACGGGTCTGTGGGTCGGGGACTGTTTCATCTACACCAGCTCAGTAAACCGCCTCAACTATTTCGTTGGTGGGGAGATTGTCACCATTGCTCACTTGGACAGGTACAATATTTTTAGCATTAAAAGATATTATGAAGTTATCAATTAATTATGAAGTTGTCAAAATCATGTCTAGAATTGCAAGTAGATGATGGAGAGCTGGACATGCTGGTGTAAAAGCAGTTTATCTTATCTGTGTAAAACAGTTTATCCCATGAAAAAAAACATAACATAAACCCGTCTTTTGTTAGTGAAATCGTGTCTGAATTTCGTGAGTCTATTCCTTAGAACCATGTACCTGCTGGGATACATTCCTAAAGACGACCGCCTTTACCTTGGTGACAAGGAGCTAAACATTGTCAGCTACTCTCTTCTGGTGTCGGTGCTGGAGTACCAGACCGCCGTCATGCGCAGAGACTTCAGCATGGCTGACAAAGTACTGCCCACCATCCCTAAAGAACAGAGGACCAGGGTTGCCCACTTTCTGGAAAAACAGGTTCGATTCCATTCATTACAAAACATGATTCGAGATCCGGGAAAGTAAATGAAATGCTTATAAATATCAGTGTGCTCCCGCCAAGCCTGAAAGTGGTGTGAATTATTTATCTGTGTTTCTGCAGGGCTTCAAGCAGCAGGCGCTGGCTGTGTCCACTGATCCAGAGCACCGGTTTGAACTGGCCCTTCAGTTGGGAGAACTAAAAATTGCCTATCAGTTAGCGGTAGAAGCTGAGGTGTGTTCTTACACTGCAAAAAATCCACATGAAAATGAAAACAAAATTAGTTCAAATAATAAACTTAAATGCCACTGGGGTGAGAATTTTACTTTGTAAGACAACTAGAAACTTGAAACACAAAAAATCGGGGACACAGTACAACAAACATGTAAAATGTACTAGAAGAAGGGAACAGACATTTTAAAGAAAGGTGCAATTTTTATTTTGGTGCCGCTGTAGGTTGAAGACATTTATGGAAATTATAAATTTTAAATGATTAAAACAACCAGATAATTTTGAAACGGCCAAAGTAAGTAACACAAATTAATATCAAAAATTTAATTACTTGCAGGTTATTGAGCATTTTCAAATTTGGCCAATTGTTGGAAATAAAATGTGAATTAATTTGGTGTAGTAACAAATCTAATGGAGCATGCAAAAACGTGGACCACAGCAGGCGATCTCACCGCAACTGCCAAGTTTCGCACGCTGACGTCTTAATGCCCCCATAACCATCCCCAAAATAAACCATTAATACAAAAAAAACATAGAAGTGCTCAGTTTAAAGGATTCCCAATCGAAATTTGTTACACTTGGACATGTAACCAAAGTTTGTAGGTTCAAATCCTAAATTCACTGGGTTCCACAATTGTAGACCAATGCACTGAATCCAATCTGATCAATATTCAAGTGGCTTTAGGTAATAGTCTGCCAAATACATTTAAAGTAAAAATAAACATGGTCAAAACCAGCTTGCTTAAAGTTGGCACACTTTTGATATAAGCCGTTTTTACAATTCTGTTTAAAAATGGTTTTAGCTGACTGTGATGAATTTTATTCCATTAATGATCATGTTTTTTCGTTTAGTCGGAGCAGAAGTGGAAGCAGTTGGCTGAATTGGCCATCAGTAAGTGCCAGTTTGGCTTGGCACAGGAGTGCCTTCATCATGCCCAAGACTACGGAGGGCTGCTTCTGCTGGCCACAGCATCTGGCAACGCATCTATGGTTGCCAAGCTGGCAGAAGGGGCCGAGCGTGATGGCAAAAACAACGTTGCCTTCATGACCTTCTTCCTGCAGGGAAAGTTAGTATCTCTATTTCTTGCTTTAATCTTTTATGTTTGGCTTAAGCTTGCTGTCTGTTGTTAGTGGCCACAGTCAGAAAGTGTTTTTCTAAATATTGTTTTCTTCTTTGTTTCATTCGCACGCTCAGATTGGACAACTGTTTGGAACTCTTAATAAAGACCAATCGTCTGCCAGAAGCTGCATTTTTGGCTCGCACATATCTCCCAAGTCAAGTCTCCAGGTTTGTAGTCAGATTGACACAGCATAAAATTGTGAAGACATAGTTTATAGTATCATGCACCGATAACGGTATCAGGTATCGACCTTAATACCACATTTTCTAAAGTAATTGTTAAAAGACCAGAAGTGAGAAATGTCTGTTTGAGCGGCGCATATTTCAAAGTGAATGAAGACGACAAAATGGC
The DNA here is from genome assembly GCA_028128575.1 of Paedocypris carbunculus. Lineage (NCBI taxonomy): Eukaryota > Metazoa > Chordata > Actinopteri > Cypriniformes > Paedocypris > Paedocypris carbunculus. The sequence goes on from SOMO01000158.1 coordinate 166,828, forward strand.
AGATCGCAAGTTGTTCTCAACGAAATTGTCCAGCGCGTCATTTAATTAGGCTAAAATCCCAACACAACACTGAGTTTAAAGAGTTTGTATCTAATCCAACACAACTCACGCTGCAGCGAACTCTTGCAATAGAGAGAAACATGTTGTTAGTTTTAAATATTGTGCACTGAATAACAAAGATGTTTATTAATACCCTGTTGCTGTTTTAGTGCTGTTTTTTTTTAGTGCTGTAAAGCGGCAGTTTACAACAAAAGTGGGAAAAAAAACTTGAGTTGCACTGTTATTGTTTACATTTCTATAATTATTTATTCTGTAATATGTTGCATGAAATAGATAATCTTAATCTTGCATCTTAAATGGAGACACATTTACATTGCCCTAATTTGTTCTAAGCTCCTTCAAATTCAGACACTTTTTTAATATTGTGATAAAATGTTGTAATAAAAAACATTACAAATAAGTACTGTGGTACTAAAGCAAGAGAATTAAAATCAGTTTATTTACCTTTTGGATCGAGGGACTATGCGAGCGGCGTTGAGTGAGAGATGAGACGACGGTGGATTGAGAGAACTCAATTATGGTTGTTATGGTCTGGGTTATCGCTTGTTAATTTTTTTTGTCTGAGCATACAGGAAACGGAACTTTTTTATTGTCTCTTGCTCGGTCTATTGACAAATAAGCTCTTCTCTTGTCCATGACTTTGGTGGCACAGCCATTGGCTTTGGTATCTTGAAACAATTTTGCAACCAGGGGCAACATTTTCTCCAAGACGCGTTTTGTAACTTGCATTTGTTAGCCGAATCTTTTTTAAGTTGGGACACAACGGTATAATAATTCCAGATATGCAGTCAGAATACACACCTTTTTGAACCATTTGAATAGCGATGTGGCAAAATTTGTCTTAACTTGTAAAACACTGAATGCTCCTCAGGGTGGTGAAGCTGTGGAGGGAGAGCTTGTCTAAAGTCAATCAGAAAGCTGCAGAATCTCTGGCCGACCCGACCGAATATGAAAACCTGTTCCCGGGCCTGAAAGAGGCGTTTGTGGCGGAACAGTACCTGAGAGAGAGCTGCCTCGGACAGACCCGGCCGGCCTCAGACTACCCGCTGATCACGGTGAGAAACTTCACGTAGATCTCCTTTCTCACTTTTTTTTTTTTTTTACCTTTTGTGTCCTATGTTTTATCACAATCATGTATTGATGCAGTTTCACTGGACTGTATCTGCTTCAGTTTATGATTCTTCTTGTCTCCTCATTAAATTCTCCACCGTTTATTCGCCATCAGAATCACTCTGTCTTCTCTTACAGGTGTGATTGATGACTGATAAAATGCCTTTTTTGGGTTCCACTCATTTCCAACCGCTCAAAGTTTTTTTGCCTTTTTTAAAACATTTGTTTCATTTTCACAAAAAAAATTTCAAAATCTTTCCACTAATATTGACAAGTTTCACTCACTTTACTTTACTAGTAATTCATGTTGATTTACACTTTACTAGTGATTCATGTCGTCACACGTTCTAATCCTACCCATAGGGGGCACTAGCGCACAAACATCTTGCCGAACAACGCAAACTTCAATTGTTCCATCAATATAATTTTTCATTATTAGCATGTCCTTATTTAATTAACTAGCATTGCAAACAATTCATTAGCAGAAATTAGCAATCCCATTTTGCTGACGTGTATGTTCCTCTCCGTTCTCCAGCCCAATGAAGAGAGGAACGTGCTAGAAGAGGCCAGTGGATACCAGCCACGGGGGATTTTTCCCACCCAGGTCTGAAAGACGCACTTCCCTAGGGATTAATAATTACAATATTATTAGGGATTATAATAAAGGCATGTTCCACAGGTGAAGGACACAGATGAGACCACAGAAGACACAGAAATCTCAGTTCCTCCAGAGTCGTCCATCGACCCTCCAGGACTCTCCCCCTCTGTCCAGAAACACGAGGAGAAGACGGAGGTGGAACCCACTGAGACTTCAGCAGCAGACCAGAAGGTGTTTAGAACGCGTCCGTCAGACTCTTTTACTGTGAGACGTGTCGTAACTCTGAGTTGGTGTCTTGCTTCTAGGTGTTTGATGATCTGGAGGATGATTTGGACAACCTGGAGCTGGACGACATCGACACCACAGACGTTAATCTGGACGATGAGTTCTCCGATGACTAGAGCTCGGCTAACAGATCAGCCTTGTGTTTATTTAAGCGACCAAACCTTTGTTTTGTACCGTGAGTCCGTGGCTGGACTGAGCTGAATATGAAGAAGCGGTTGTCAGGCAGAAGAAAGACCCATTATTGATGTTGAGTTCTTTTCTGCGTTATTCTGGAATTCGTTCACCCAGACACGCGGTTTGCTTTGTGTTTTTCTACCATGAAGACTCGTGGTACTGTGATTATTCCTAATAAAGATGTCTAATATGCTATTAAATCTGGATGTTTAATGGCACCTGAGGGATACAAGTTCATCCGTGTGGTTCAGATGAACTGACTTTCTGAGGCTGATGATGATGATTCATGCAGAAATGTCAATATTGATCGGGCAGTTGTACATAACATACAGTTCTTTGTTGATTTACTCTTTTAATGAATTAATAACAGTTTCTCAGAGAGTCAATTATTTCATGAGACTTCAGATGGCAGGAAAATGCACCTTGACCTGTTCGATCCTGAAATGGCACTTGGCCTTTTGAAAAGTTCGGCTTGAAAAGGTTCAGAAGCGTCTTTTGTTTTCCCGGTGGGAGAAAACGTAAAGGAATCCTATTTTGGGGCTGTCTTTAGTCTGCTGGATCAGAACCAATAGAGCATTTTTAAAGATAGAACAGTTTAAAAATCAAAAGGGCAGAAAATCCAGTACATAAAAGTAGTTCAAGCACTGCTCATGAATGTATGTAAAAAAATGTATGAACGGAGAAGAGTTCAAATCTTTATTTAATTTTTGGAGATGCTTTCATTTAACGTAACAAAATCAATGGGTTTGAATGTAGATTATGACATAAGCAACCCGATTTCTCGATAAAACTGCTCGATTGAGGGAAAAGTGAGCTTCAGCAGAACTCGGAAGAATCTTGTTGGTGACACAATGTGGAAACTTTCTAAATTCCATTAAAACCAACCAGCAGTTGCTGAAAGATTCAAATCCAGTGTGCCTGCTGGAGACCTCCTCTGCTCCCACCTTCAATCCAGTTAAGTTCAACTTTAAATTGCATTTTAGTCCAATTCTAATCCAAGTCTAAAAAACTTAAAAGTGGCACAGAAGTTCTATAAAAATCTTTTATCGATTGATCCTCATCGGGAGATCCTAGAAAAGCTTTCTGTGGAACAGGGGCTTTGAAAACCTAAACCTGTCTGCAAGATCTGAGGCCGGACTGATAAACACGTCGTCTCTGTGCAGGTTAGTCTTCAAATCCTCAGCCACATTCACCAGCCAAGTGGTCAGTTCTGCCCACAACACCCTGTTCTGTGCCAAAACATTCCCTAGCCAAGCTGTTTTTCAGAAGACATCTGGGCATTTGTACCAGATCAAAGCTCGTTTCATTCCTATACCAAGACACAATTTGTTTTTATTTTTAATATAAAAAAATCTACACCAATAATTTGTTTTACTATTTATTAATAAGTTATTAGTATTCTAATAATATGGAAAATGTATATATATACACACACACACACATCGGTACACAAAAGGTAATTTTTTCACAGCTACAATTAATCCGAAAGTTAAATAAAATATGAAATAACTTGTGGTTCCACTAGGTGGCAGTCTTGAGTTTTCTACACTAATCCCAAGTTATTTTGGCTCTGAAAATGAACCTAAAAGCCAATGTCGTGTTTTCACAGCGAACTGGAAATCAAAGCAGATTTATTTATGTAAGAAACAAATGCCAAAAATATTGTTTTAAATATGAATAAATAACGTGAAAACGTGAAAAAATTGTGATATCGTCATGGACTATGGATTTCTTGTTATTAAACGGAACTTTAACGCGTTCGCCTTCCCCTTTTCCGCTTTAAAAATGGCTGTGAAACTTCTACTGTGGCAGATAAACGTGAATAAAGCCTTCGTGTCCGAGGAGAAGAACATTATGGATGCAGATATGTCTGTGTTTCGGCGCGATTACCCGGCAGAAGCCAGTGGCGGCTCCGCGATTTAAATAATCTTAACAGGTTTCTGATGCCCACAGGAATCGCCACAAGATTGAATTTACAACTGGGAGACTTTAGGATATTTCTGGTAAAATACGGTATGCTGATTTAGTAAAGCACGTGGTGAAGAAAATCTTTTGATTCCTGGAGAAGTGATTAAAATATCCGCATCTACAATTCAAATAGGATGGCGGGAAGATGTAATAGAAAACGATATTGGTCTATTAAAAGTCCATAATAATATTCATGATAATTGTCTTTCTGAAACGCCTGCTTCCGTCACCCAGAGACACTCGCTTATTTCTCCATCCCTTCTTTTTTTAACCCAATTAGGATGTGTATCCCCACTTGTTCGTTTAAATGTTTGCAGACTCAATTGCTGATTTCACTCCTACAATTGAATTCCCAGTTCAACAAATAAACATAGTAAGAATCTCCAAGTCTGGTCAGGGGAGAGTCGCACTCCGTCTCCATGACAACGGTCGCTAGGCAACTAACATTTGTCGTCCCTTTTCTTTTTTACCTCGTGTCCCGTTTCCAACCATCTGCCTTTGGAGCGCGACAGTTTCAAATACCGATATAGCGCGTCACTCGTCACTTCTTTGTTTGGTTCCCTCATTAATTATGCACAACAAGCCCCGGGTGTCGGAATAAAATCGTCTTTATTAGTTCGTTCTCAGACACAGGGACGGAAACATTCATCAACAGTGATAAACGTGAACGGTGCTGCCATGTTTGACCTCGGAACGTTTTGGTGCTCCCCAGGGAAACGCTCGGGCCTTTGGCATGTGCAGTGGATTCCGTCCAATCACGTGACGGAGGGTTAAACACAGAACAAACCTGGTGATTTCTGAGACCCCCATGCCGACCAGATCCGGGCCATTCGGTGGCATTTTAAGTTA
>SOMO01000158.1:215121-226157 GCA_028128575.1 Paedocypris carbunculus
TTTTTTTACTGTTTAGTGTTCTCTTTATAGTGAGCAGTGTTTCTACTTCTTAGGGCATTTATGTGCTGCAGGACAACAAGTTTCGTCTTCTGACCCAACTGTCTGCTGGCAAACAGTATCTAGAACACGCACCCAAGGTAAAATCCTGCTCATAAAGAACTGAACACGGTGTGAATACGTGTGTGTGTGTGTGTGTGTGTGTGTGTGTGCCACGTAGTTTCTAGCCTTCACCTGTGGCCTGGTGCGAGGAGGACTGTCCAACCTGGGAGTGAAGAGCATCGTCACAGCCGAAGTGTCAGTGATGCCTGCGTGTACGAACATCATTTATTCACAAATCTACCACAATGTTTACATAAACAAAAGGCTTTTTAATGCATGTCAATACATTTGNCCCATGTTTAAATTCTGGACGATTGTAAAATACATTTCATTGCAGGTTGGACCATGTATGATGTGTATATGACAATTAAAATTGGAATTTGAAATGCAAAACACAATGTGGATAATGTCCCTAGTGGCCATATTGACAAACTCACTCATTTTCTTGTCCTAACAACGCATCTAAAAAACAGCCTCCGCAAAAACACAGAAAGGACTCATTACCAAATCAGCATTGGAAAAGAATCCAGGCGCAACAAGCCAGCAAAGCATGCGGTAAAAAGAGCATGAAACACCCACTCGAAGACAGAAATAGCAGATTCGTATGCGGACAGTGAACTAACAACCAGACAACAGCCGAAACTTGGTCAAAATCAACTTGGACGCAAATACCTTGGTTGTCCAGTGTATTGTGGGCCAGGTTGATGGAGTGTATGACCGAAGCTGGGTTTTCTGACAGCGCAGTGGCCATTTTCTGTGGGAAATCTCTAAGTGACAGAAGAAAAAGTGAAAGCGCAGTAGAAAGACCCACTTTCTAGGACATGGATGAAATATGAAGAAATGATGCTGCAGGGGAATAGGACCAGGAATCGCATAAGTAAAAATGACAGTGATGGAAGAAGAAAGGAAAGCTTTGAAATAAAAAAGGAAACGACAGCGGCCGGAGCAATGAATAAGAGACAGAGCTTTATAACTCACGTCTTGAGACTGGCGTTTTCCAGTGTGATCTCCTCCAGACTGCTGGATTTACTGACTGTGTGCAAAATCTGTTCCACAACCTCTGAACTCTGCCGCCAGACGGATGGATGCCAAAGAAACCGAAGAAAAGCACTTGTTAGTGCAATCCAATTATTTAAATGTCATTAAAACCAAGTACAATAGAAGCAACAAAGAGCTAGTTCTATAACGGTCATTATTTCTTCTGCTAATCAATCACGTCATACTATGTATTCATGAAATTGTTTGCAAGACAAATCAATATTTCAACCAAACATTTGGAGAGAGTAAAATCGTAAGCAATAATTACAATGCGAAAGTCTTTGCAATACAGCTTGGTAAACCACGCGTTGTAAGCCATGGCCGCCACAATCACTGCAAGGTCCCTGTGAGACAAAAAAAACCCCGTAAATCTAAACAGATCAGCACAGAGACGCTTTCCTGCTCATGCACTGCTTTGTAAGATGATCTCCAGCACTAACACATGATAGTGTAACTCATGAAAAAATGATGGATTCAGCAATAAAAGCTCTATGAGAAGGAAGGAAAGAGGACAGTGCGGATCGATGGGAAAACTGCTTCCAGATCAGGGTATTATTAACGCCGTGTGTCTGTAATACAGCTTTTAATCTTGGCCCCGAGCCTAAAACCTTTCTAACCAGTTGACAGAGCAGAGCTTATGGCACTCAGACGCAGAAAAGGAAAAAGAGACACAAGGGTTTGGCCAGTGGAGTTAAATAGCCGTCCTCTCATTAGCAGCTTTGTCATTCCAGCGTTTGGACGCTGTGGTGCTAGTCAGCTCCCGGCATTTCCTTCTTCACAAATGAGGCTTTTTTATTTCGTCTAAGTTCTAATGGGACAAATGGATTCAAATCAATGAAATCCTCAAAACGCACACGGAGGCTAATGTTCAAGAGTCCCTGCCAACGCAGGCTGAAGTGGTCTGCGGTATAAAGGCGTATTTGTGGATTTTCTGTGCATCCTTAAATTAAGACGCATTAATTACCAGCAATGCAGACAGCATGAATGCTTCTTTTATTACAAATCACAATGACGATGCTTAGATCAGTGGAAAAGAAGAATGCAAAAGCACGATGACTAAGTGCGGACACACTTAAGCGTGAAGCATGGTTGATGGTTAGCGACGCTAGGACGCTAATTTGTGGATGCAGAATATGCTGGACCAGTGATACACAATATTATTAGCTATTGGAAAAGCCAATAAATCTGTTTATATATGTATCTATGGATGGATATAGATAGATAGACAGACAGACAGACAGACAGACAGACAGATAGATAGATTTACTGTATATACCAGCTGTGACCTTATACTGACCAGACTGGACTTACGACCTACACAGTTCAGACCACTGATGAACATCTGCAAGAAATTCTCAAATATACGTATTTGTTTTAAGAAATATTTCACGTATTGATTCTCATCTACTTTCTATTCCAACGAGACAAGTGCGATGCACTGCAGAATGTAGGTCATGGAACTAATCATCTGGCCATGTAATGATCTGCAAAAATATCACCAGCGTCCTGTTTCCTCCAAAAAACACTTGTATATAAGCATGACATTTTGACTGTTTCACTGCAATGTAAGCAATACAGTACACTGTTCAGTTAACTCTTTGTACTTAAACTTAAATGAGCATTTTATTACTTCATATCTGAATATGAAGTAATATCATGCATCAGGGTTTATTGCATCTACAGTATATTGTTGTTGTACTGCTAAGTGTATTATTCACTAATTAAAATAAAAATCTGATGCATTTCATAATAAAGATTATTATATAATAAAGATCTATTCTCATTTGCACGTTGAATTTAATTTAATTTAATTTTGGCGCTTTACAAGACCACCAGGGTCTTCTCAAAGCGCCTTTAGATAGTAGTACAGCATCACACATATGTACTACCCTTTGGCAACCAAACAATATAGAAAAACATCAAGTTATTATAAACCAAAATACGTACAGTATTCTACAATGTACACTTCCATGACTGCACAACAACTATAGTTTTTACAAAATCTTTTAAATCTCTTTCTTCTAATTTTAAACCTGTCCTTGAGAAAAAAGTCAGACAATCATTTATTTTCCTCGGAGTGTAACTACTTCCTTTTCTTTGTATATGCATTGCATGAATGTACAGTATGTGACAAAGACATTGTGTAGATCTGTATGTACCAGCTCAGCAGTAGGGACAAAACATGTACCGTACAATTGCACCGTTTACTGGATGGATGGATAGATGGATGGATGGATGGATGGATGGATGGATAGATAGATAGATAGATAGATAGATAGATAGATAGATAGATAGATAGATAGATAGATAAGGCATATATCTAAGTAATTCTCAATGAATGTGAACCACAGTAAAGCGGGACTTTACTGTAATCCTGCTTCAGAAAAAGTGTGTCATGGAACAGACCATGAGCCACAAAAAAAAACAGACGGTCGTCTGCAGAAAACTGAATCTGATCTAGAATCAGTGAAGTCAGGGAACAACTTGACATCAATTGGCCGGATGTAAAAGTACACTGTGAGTCACAGAGCTCGACATCCACAGACAGACAGACAGCAGGAATGTCACAGATAAAAACGACATTGATAATATTTCAGCTCAGCATATATTCAAAGCAGAACCAGCAATCATTTACATTCACTGTGCATTTATGCATTTAGCAGAACCTTTTATACCATGCAACCTGCATTGTATTACTGTTGTACAGTAGATTAAAACAATTTCAATCTCATCTTGGAAACATTCCCTTTTTGTTGCCTATAACTAAAGATTTCTATTATCATCATTAATAAATCAATGCAGATTAATTTGAATGAATCCTCCAAAATCAAAGTAAATATTTGAAACCAGAATCCACCACAGAAAATAAATGAAATTTCTTGTGTAGGCAAAGAATAGTAAAATTAGTAATGGTAGTGTGTTCTACCCGCTTTCCAGGTGACTAAAATCCAACAGGTTAAACTCCCGGTTGTCCTGCGAATGATAGATGGTATCCACATCCTGAGAGACAAAGACATAGAGGAAGAACGTATTTTTAGAACACAGAAATTGCAGAATTGACACACCGTACAAAAATGGCCAGCTCTCGTAGGAACCAAAAATATTTTAAAGCTAAACAGGAAGCTCTTACCCACTGCACTTCCTCTTTGCAAGAGATCCCATTATAGTCACACAAAGCTGCATAGGTCTCTGAAAACCCCCCTGAAATATGAGCAAGAGACATATCCGCAATAAATCATGAACAGATTCCTGATGATTCTTTACCGTACAAACATTTGATGTGAATGAATCCATCGCTCATGATGTGATAAATAGCTTCAGACCGAATTCACAATGCAATGCTAATCGCATTAGCCTAGCAATTGCAGTTTCTGAACAAAAATGCACTGCTATTATGTAATTAGCATTACAGGCTAAATAACTTAGTAAAAAAAAAACGTTTTTTTTTCTGCCAAAAACATTTTTGAAAAAAAAAAAAAACGAAGAAAAGGTGATGCACATAAATGCTTTGCTATTGTAATTAGCAACACATGCTAATTTAAGTCAGCAAAAAATGTTTTTTTTTCTGCAATACAAAATGAAAAACACATAAACGGTGATGGCAACAATTACTGTTTTTGAGCTATTTCAATTTTTGAACAAAAAATGATGTGCTATTGTAATTAGCAACACATGCTAAGTAATTTAGCAAAAAAAATGAAAACCCCGATATGGTGATGCTAATATCCAGGTGGCCATGAAAGCAGCTGGGAAGCACTCACACATCAAGTAACCAGTTATCAGTTATCAAGTACTGTAATTAAAACAAGCCAACATTATATCACTTGTACTGTAACCGTTTTGTATAGCAAAATATTGCTTATTTGCATATTTTGCTAGCATATTTTGACACATCAGTGCACCTGAAGTCACTTTAATCTAAAGAACTAACCACATATAAACCAAATTTACAAATCTGCATTCAGTCTTCAGCAGAGTTACAAACACAGTTTGGAATATTTAAGCAGAAATCTGTGAAATAGCATAAAGGGAAACTGTCCGTGTCCCAGCATGAAGGGCAAAGAGTCATTTGCATAATCTTTTCTATTTGGCCATACTGCTATCTTTAGATATACGATGCTTTTATCATCACTACGTAATTCCCACGATTCTTAATTTGCACGTACTGTATGGTATACAGCTTGAAATCTGAAATCACAAAGCTTCGCTGCTGTTAAAAATCAACCACACCAAGTAGACTTTGCCTGCATTTAAAGCATGACAGAAGATAGCGTGAGGAGAGGGAGAAGAGATCAACAAGATTAATATCCGCCATGTGATGAAAAAATTATGAGCTTGTGTGTCGGCTCACTATGTAGTACTATACGCATGCACTTATATTTCTCTCACCACAGGCCCTCTGGGTCTCCACCGAACTCTCAGAGCTTGGAGAAAATTTCCGATTTCCGTCAGCCACGTCTCCATCTGCATGAAAGATGGAGGGTCTGAAAAACAAAACGGGAAGAGGGAGAGAGGGAGTCGTAACACATCGGGATCACAGAAATTCCAACCCAGCATGTGAACACCTGGTCAAAAAGCTAAAACGGGAAAGAAAGCTGAGACAGAACAAGCACTATTATACACTAAGCTGATCTCATCCTGTCAGAAAATGAGAAAATCTCTCAATTAACTGCTCAGCAGCACCTCAATCTCCCGCTGCTCGAGCCGACACAGGCATCTATATGGATTTGATGTATTACTAGCGTTCCAATGTAAAAATGCAGCGGAGGTTTTAGTTCAGGTTCAGACTGAGAAAAAACGCACGTATTGGATTTGAGTTCATTTGGTTGATTTTATTCCACTTTCATGGTGAGCTCATAGGTTTTCCTTTTCAGAACTATTTTCATTCAGTCAATATTAAGAATACAATATTAAAAACAATTCATTTAGAGTTGTGGAATTTTTTTTTTAAGTTTGGATTAAATTTACTATAGGTTCAATTCTGAGGAGTTACAATCGATGTAATCTATCAATTTCGATGGCACCCATCATCATTCTGAAAAGGGAATGGCATTAATTAAATTTATAGGCACAGGCAAAAAAAAGTGATAAAAGTTATCAAACTAATAAAACAATTGTGTTATAATGTGGAAACTGTGGCTTAGACAAAAACAACATGTACATTTTACATTGTGGAAATCCTTTTGTGCTTAATTGCATAATTAAAGTCAGACTCAAAACCAGATCATTTGATCAAATAATTTGATCAAAAGCAATTTGATCAAACAAAAAAACCTACATCAAAGTCGTTGGATTCCATAGTGTCAGCAGACAAAACATCAAAAGACGTTGACATTTTGATTTTTGCAGAAAGTGGTAGACCAAAATTGCTAATAACTCAACGAGCAAAAACGTTTCACCCGTTTCACCCATATCAACATGTCAACTCAAAAAAAATACTTGATTGTACAATATTTGTTTTTGATTTATAATAAGTGTCATGGCACTGTGGAGCCACCTTGAGGCCAATACGTTTAAACCATGTAAAAGTATAAATTGTGACTGTTTTACTGATCTACTGGTTAGGTTTTGGGTTTCTGGTAGACTCACGTGTAGATGGAGTTGTTAAAGATTCGAGAGAGAGCAAAGTTGATGTGGTTAATCAGCTGATCTAGCTGGTCATTAGTCTGCAGCTTCAGGGAAAAGGTGGACTTGTCTGTTTCTATGACAACCTGGAGAAATGAACACGCTCTAGTGAGGCAAAACAATGAAGTGAGAGAAAAAAAAGTCTCTAAATTTTAGATCACTTGTACTGAGTTACTATTTTTTTTATCTACTACCTGATTATCGGGATGGCTGTTCATTGCCCGAATCTCCAAGAAGTTGAACGTTTGCTCCACCTTGGGCAGAAGTGAAGACCAGGCTACATAAGTCATCTTAAACCAGATTTCTCCAGTGGTTTGAGACATCACAGACAGGTGGTGCATTACTGCGTCTGCCATACCTTAGTTGGTATCTTGGGGGCCATGAGATAGAGCCGCCATGTTGCCAGAACCTTGAAAAACCATGGAAAAAAAACATTGTATATTGTAAAATACGCCGCATCGTAAAATGGCAGAATGGTTCAGGTTCAAGTTCAAGTTCAGTGCATTTGTAAAGTGCTTTTCACAATTTCTGTCTCAAAGCGCATGTGTGAAAATATACAAAACAAAAGATTGTTGCATTTTATTCATTGGTCGTTGGTGTTAAAAAAATGACTACGACCAGTTAGCAAGTACATATGCGACAGTGGCTAAGTAAAAAACCTCTCTGACCGAATGTGAGGAAAAAATGGTCATATTAAGAGAATCTTAATGACAATTAAATAAGAGGCTTAAAAAAGAAAGCGGACATTTTATAACTTTTAGCATTGGCTGAGGATGTTTGCTTGTGTGGTGAAACTTGCAGAGAAAACTGAAATTCTCATACATTAAATTGCAAAAGGTTTTTTTTGCATTATGCAACACAAACGTATTTCTATGAGATTTTGCAAAAGGCTTGATAAATAATGAGTTCTGATTTGCAGGCATCTGGCTCGACTTGCTGTTGTTTTTGTATTTGGTTTGTGCACTGAACTGAGGAGAGAAGTGTTGCTGACAGATTGTCTGGAGATTTTTTTCTACCTGAGGATTAGAGAAACAGAAGGAGAGGACTGCACTATTTTTTAAAGACAGAACAAGAAAAGGAAGATTCAACAAGACAGTCAGATGATAAGCTCTTTTTGCAAATCATTTAGCATTAGCATCATTAGCATGCTAAGCGGCAGCCTTACAGAAGTCTCCTCGTGACATGACGGATCTCTGCCTGCTCTTTTATCCCCCAGTCTTCTTCCACTTTTTGTCCCTCTGATGCATATACTCAGATTCACAATTCATCTCAAACTTTCCAGCCCCCAGCACCTCATCCCTCCTCTATTCTTTTTCTGCCCTGTCGCTTTCAATTCCTCAAGGCTTTCCACCAATGTATTACTAATGGCACCCCACCGGGATGAAGAATCCGTGAGAAGGAGATCCCACGTTTCTCTAATAAAGGCCTCTTCTACAGTAGGTCTTTCCTTTCTGTTCTTGAAATCTGATTAGGGCCTGGATAAAAGCAAGATATATGACAGTGAAAACCATCCCGGCATCGAATCTACATGAAGGTTAATGGAAACTTGCTTCAGTAAACATTACTACTACAAGATGGATGAAGAGAAAAGTTGAGTGGGGGAAAGAGCGTGTTGTCTGTTCATCAAAGGCTTTACAATGAATGGAAGCAGATACAAAAGATCAGCATGTAAACAGACACATTAATTATTCAAATCTCCAGGCGCTTTTGGACTTGACAGAGTTTGCGTACTTGGATGGAAGAGGGTAACCCTCAATTAAAGAAGCGTCTGGAATACATCAAAGACGCAAGCATGGCCGACTGCATGATAATGAACGCAGCAAGATTAGCAATGACATGCATTGCTCGCGCCTTGTCTCACACAGACACTGTTTGACTTGAAATCAACGTTAACGTTCCGCAAAGAAGAAGAGACAGGGTCTCGGAAGGTATGGTAGGTCAACAGGTTTGAGTGAGATTACCACCCAGCACATCCACTTCATCACGAGCCAGACAAGACTTTCATCCAGCAAACGAAAGGTTGTCCGAGGCTTTCGTAAACAATTTGGGACCCGTGAGATCAGACCGATTGAAGAGACCTTCAACACTTGCCCTGGAAATCATCTTGGAGCACTTGCACGACATCAAAGAACGCAAGATATGAGGATGTGCGTGTGGATGGGAAGATTTGTGTGCAGAAGGGAGACGGTTTATATTAATCATACGATGTCAGGGATCTGCCTGCAAACTTCAAACACGACCCATAATTCAAAGGGTGTTGGGGACGCAGCATCATGCCCAGGAGACTTGAAAAGAGCGGCAGATTGCTCCAAACATGCTTCTCAGGAGCATCCTGAAACCACCTGCTGCTCTGTGTGGTACCTTTGCCATCAAGACGTACTCAGGTTCTGCCAGAGAGACGACCAGGCTGGTCCACGTATACCAACACCGAGTTTATAGAAAATAAAAAGACGAGGGAAATAGTTCCTGTGCCGCAAAAAGGAAAAAAAACGTGCTACTGATTCAATGAGTAGTAAAGTGGAAATAATGAGAGAGAGAGAGAGAGAGAGAGAGAGAGAGAGAGAGAGAGAGAGAGAGAGAGAGAGAGAGAGTTTACGCAATCTTTTTTAGTTTTTTTTTTATAACTGCATCGTCATGTATTCCTCCCTTCCAGTGACTCTGAACCTCCGGTTGTCCTGGCACGCCAGACCTGCTTTTAACCACCTTGTAAATCACATTATGAGGCTTTTTTTGTATTTTATCCACTGTCATAATGCAGCTCTGGTGCAACTCTCATACACTTCTGAGCTGGAGAAAGTACGCTAAAAATCAAGATAGATTTTCTATTTAAAGATCAGATGCTGTCTGATCAACAAGGATTATTCTGGGTAAATACGAGTTAAGCTACATCAAATGCAGAAAGAAACACGCAGACGAATATTCATTTATCTTCTCACGGACGTTTATGGAGCGTGTAACAATAGTTGACTTGCTTGAGAAAATTTGAGAACAATGTGGGATTTATTATGAAACACTGGATTAAGAAACATTTTAACATTTATTTTAAGCATTTAGTTTTTATTTAAATCAAACCCAAAAGCTCTGGTGTTGCTGACACCAGATTTTGCTAATGTGTAATAACATTACATGTATATTAGGTGTTTAGGTCATTAGTAGAGGAGGTATTCAAAATATTAAGTATACAGTATATTACATATCGGAATCAGAATCACAAATTTGCTCGGAGAATTTCACCGTTGTTCCATAAAATCACAGCCTATGATCATGGCGAAAACAAGAGTGAAATTTAAAAAATAAATAAAAAATTGTAAAATATTTAAATATATAAAAATAAAAATAAAATAAAAAATAAAATAGTTGCATGTGTTAGAATTATCTGTGATGTTTATAAATGTATGCAATATATATACAATTTTAATGCAACAATAGAAGGAGGAGGCCATCAGTTACTGATATTGAGCAGTTAAACACATGGTGGTGATGTAAACTATATTATGTTACAAATTACAGGCATCATACAATGTACAAATAAATGAAATACAATTATATTAGTTATTACAATTAGTTAAACACATTCATGCCACAATGTGACAGTAGGTAAACCTAGATCAATATCCGAAAGAAAATATTATCTGTCTACAAATTCTTCAGCCCTTCTAGTAGACCCTCTCTCAGCCCCAGTGAGCCCGAGACAGTAATGCTGTGTCCAGCCTTGCTCGGAGTGGTCTCGTCACTCACTGTGGCGATCACGGGCTTTAATTGGCCTGTTATTTCTACAGGAGAGTGAAAACTGAAGTGACAGACTGGGCTAAATAATTGAAGGGGAAGAACAGGCGACGTTTGGGGGCTTCAAAAACAACCAATCTCCTCCGCCAAACACCCCCCTGCTCCCTCTCTCCAATGCCCCCGTGTGAGAGCCACTCCCTGGCGCGCTCTTGTTCACCAGGGCTTGCTTTTATCCCATCGTCTCCTAACATCAGACCATGGCTCTCAGCTGTGGGGGCAGAGATACCAGTGCCACAAAATAAAGCACGTGAAGCTATTTGATCTCTAAGTGAACGTGTGCAAGAAAAAGTGTGTTTAAAAGATATTTTCTGAGCGTACATCCCTAAGGCTTTGTGCTGATGTCTCGCTGAGTGTTCCGCGCAGCTGTGATATGTGTGTGTGTGAGTGTGTGTTTAGAAGAATGGATATGTCCAATGTGGGTGTGTCTGGAAGCTGGTACAGTTGGCATCCCACCATACACAGACAGACCCTTGGGGTAAAAAAAAAAA
>SOMO01000158.1:232646-242735 GCA_028128575.1 Paedocypris carbunculus
ACCCAACACTGATCATGACATTTTAACGTCAGATATATTGACCATAAGCATAATTGCATTATGATATAAACATTAAGAGAAGCTGGAGTTGAGACGCACCTGTAAGATCAGCCCAGGTGACTGTGGGACTGTTGACCGTGCGCACAGTGAAACTGCGAAGACGGTCGTAGCGTAATTCTCTGTAACGGACCCGAAAACCAAGCAAAATGCCATTGATCTCCTCCTCCGGCGGCGGCTGGATGGGTTCATGCAGATAATGCCATTAATGTGCAGTTCACGATGCTCGGTAACAGATAACGTCTCGGCCAATCAGACCTCACCTTCCAGCGAACCAGCACGGACGTGGTGGTGTGCGGCGTCACAGAGAGGATTGTGGGAGCTTTATCGGGAGCTGATGAAACACAAACAGACAATTTGCTCAGGTAATGATTTTTGCGCTGCACGGAGCAAGATAAGAAGGCCCAGTAGCATTGTAATAAGCCAAAGGTCAATCATGGAGTCACCAAATGCCAGGTGTAAAATACTTGAGTAAACTTTTGGAATTTTTGTACATTTTGTAAATATTTCTTTACTTATTAGAGTATTTGGCTACTTTGTACTTGTTCTGAGAATCAAAAATATAAGCAACTTTTAAATTCACACAGTCACAATAAATACACACAATAAATGATGTTTCAATATCTAAATATTTTTTTTCCTGTATCTTTATGGATTTGTACATTTTCTGTAGAATCAATTGTATTATACATATGTTTACATATTGTATATTTACAAAATTTCAAAAAGTTTACTCAAGTACTTCACACCTCTGCCAAATACAAATGAATCGCCAAAAAGTTTACACAAACACTTTACACCTCTGCCAAATACAAATGAATCGCCAAAAAGTTTACTCAAGTACTTTACACCTCTCCCAAATACAAATAAATGGGCCCGTACCGTCCTGTAGAGTAGTGATGGCCTCGCTTTCCTCACTGTACTCGCTGTCTCCAATATCATTAGTGGCTTTCACTCTGAACTGGTAGGATGTGAAAGGTTTCAGCCTGAAGAGCGGGAACAGAAACACTTGGTAGGACTTCTTTCATCTCCTCGTCTCTTTAAATTCAACCCTACTTGTCTATGACGTAAGAGGTGGCCTCATGGTTGACTGAAGCAGAATGGACTGTCCAGTTGCTGTCGGGAAGCTCTCTGTACTGGATGGTGTAGTATCGGATTGGTGACAGGCCATCGCTGCCCGGTTCCCATGACAACAGCACACTGCGAGCCTGGACCTGGTCCTGAGGCACAATGGGGCGACTCGCAGGTTGTGGCCGTGCTGAAAGGCAATCATAAAATGGCATATAAAACAAACAACCCCGACTAAACAAAGCGTTGAGGCTCTACCTCTCTTCTCTGTAGTGACCACCAGTGCTTCCGCAGCCTCCCCCCAGCCTTTACGCGTCTGGGCTGTGAGGCGAAACACATAAACGCTCTCTGGTTTCAGTCCAGTGGCTGTGTACTGCCGAGCACTCGGGTTCAGCACATCCACATGGGCAGAAGTGATGCTGGAGGAGTTTCTCCGGTAGGCAATCTGATACGCTAGGTGAGGAAAAACTAGTTAAGCCGGGGGAACATTTACTTGTACTGAGTTTAGGCTGGAAAAACAGCAAGAAATGGGAAAAGCTAGAAACTATAGTTATGAGGTTTGATTTCCTAATATAGAAATTAAATTTAACACCTCAATGTTTCAAAATGGAAGAACAAAATAGATATAAAAGNAATATCGCCTCATCTTTAATCATATCATATAACAATGTAACGAGATAAGTGTCCGTTCAAATGTAGTGCAGTAAAGAGTACAGATACTCAATCAAAAATGTAGTCAAGTAGAGAGTAAAAGGTGCTTATATTCTTGATACACAGTACAACTACAAAGTAGCCAAAATACTTAAGTGAAGTAACAAAGTCCATTTACTCGAGTTCTTTATACCATTGATGATTACATTTCTATTTAAGCTGATTTAGACTTACTTGTTTGTAGATACTAGTTGTATCTAGTTTTACAGGTTTGTAGTCTTCAGAAAGAGTCTGAATTAAGCTTAAGTGATTGTCCGGCTCAATTTGAACATCCTGTTGATGTGTTGATGTGTTTAGCTTTATAAGTGAAAATAAATGAATATCTTCTGATGTTGGCGACAGTGATATGACTTTCTCAAATTCTTTAGGCATGCTCATCAGTGAGGTCTTAAAAGACGATTTATAAAATAATGGACCGCTTTGTAACATGTTCCATGCGCCATGAACTGGAACCAAACTATTCTGAGAATCCTGACAAATTCCAACTTTTACTGACCACCCCAAAAATGTCAGTGCTTTTGCCACGGACAAATAATTGGTTTCACTGTCACTTTCATAGAAACAAAACTTCTGTGAAGCATCTTACCGAGAATAATGCCATTGGGCTGGGCCGGAGGCTGCCAGATCAGTCTCACAGAGGAAGTCCTCACTTCAGGGAACAGGATACCGACTGGAGGTCCGGGTACTGGATTCCGACAAAACAAAGCATCTAGAACTGAGCATCTACGTAGTCTAACTCAAGAAGGATCGTTTAGGTGTTTTAGAGTCTCACCGTCGTCTAGTGTTCGCTCATAAATTGGTGGAGAACTAGGCTTGCCATCTCCTATGCGAGTGAAGGCAAGTACCTGGATCTCATACAGGACGTACATCCCAAGGCCGGTGAGCTGGATGCTGTATGTGCCATTCCCTTCCACCGTCCAGAGATGCTGGAATGACTCTGCGTCCTTCTCCTTGTACACCACCTAAATCATGAGAGGAAGATCGGAAGCTTCTTAGATCAGAGTTCTGAGTACTTCAACAAGCTTTGGGTCGCACCTTATGGCCCAGAATTAATCCATTGCGATCAGCTTCGGGCACATCTCCCCAGCGCACCAGGATGCTGCTGGACGTCGTAGCAAAAGCTGAAACATTTGCTGGACCACTGGAAGGAACTGACGGAGAACAGCAAAGCGAATGTTTTAGGAGAGTTATTCAGCTGTCGTTTTTAATAGTGTTTTACTGCTGAGTTGTGAAAGTAACAAGATAAAAAAGAATAGGTAGGATTTGATGGTTTGTGAAGAAAGGACATGACAGAGCACGTCATGCTAGTCTAAAAGCTGTCCATCGATTGCAACGCTAAGCATGTTTCCTGAAAGAGGACAACGTTGACTATGTCTCATGCAGTGTTGGGACTGTCCCTTAAGAAAAGTAATTAGTTACAGTTACTAGTTACTTTTCCCAAATAGTAATTGAGTTACATTGTTACATAAATACCACAGAAAGTAATTATTGCGTTACTTAATTATTTTTTTATTTGTCAAATCAATATCAAATATTAAATACAGCTCTCAATACTACATATGTTAAATGAATGAAATTGATACTACTATAATGCATTATTATTATAAATCATTAATCTACACTGTTTTATTATTGCTGTGGGACAATGTGAGAGACAAATCCAACATATTACTGTAAATATTATCATTAGTATAGTGAATAATAAAACACAGTAGCACTTTTTGGTTTAGAACTTTTAATATTTATTGCACAGACTGGCCAACAAATAAGTCTAAATATAAATTATGCTTTTTAAGGAATGTGCCTTTTTAAAAAATGAATAAAACTGTCACTCAACTGGTCGACATAATGTAGCCTACAGTACTTTCTTTCTCATAAAAGTAAACTGCTTAATAAGAAGTGTTTTGCTCTCAATATAATGCATAACAGTGAGCTAAAACTAAGCAATAACAAAACAATAATAATAATGCTAGTCCAACAAGTAAACGTCTGGCACTATTTAACAAGCGAAAAACCACAAAAAAATAACAAAACACGAAAAATAACTCCACCGTGTAAGTCAATAACTAAGCTACATCACAACATTCGGCAAACACGTTAATTTTTCACCTGACTCTCTGGTCCGTCCATGCACCGGTTGGCTCCAGGGTCCAGGCCCAATGCCATTAAAAGCTTGCACCTTGACCTCATATTCCGTCCACTCCTCCAGGTCTTCGATGGTGAACTCCCTCTCCAGCCTATCAGCAATGATGTGGGACAGGACGCCGGCCTTTGAGCCCAGTCGAGAGTACTGCACTCTGTAGCCCACCAGCTCAGGATTCCCATTGTACTGCCATTCTGGAAGTGGCTGCAACACAGATGCGTCTTTTAGACTGTTTTATCAGCCCATAATTGAGGAAATTGGCATAAAGATGTTGGAAAATGGAAACCATACCACCCATCTGAGCCACAAGCTGGTCTCACTGGCTGTGCGGAGTGTGATGTTGGCTGGGGCAATATCAGGGGGTGCTTGAAGAGTCTGGATCTTTCTGGAGGGTTGACTGGGTGGACTTGTGCCTACTATATTGACTTGCCGCATTCGAAACCTGCGATCACCAGCTGAGTTATAATGACGCCAAGATGGAAAGCTTGAAACTTATCTGAAAGTTCAACATAGTAGAAAGACCTGTAGTAGGTGTAGGGGTTCAAGCCCTGTACTTCCAGAGATCGTGCATCGGGCTCATTGGCCACCTGATGGACCATGACCCACTCTTCACTCTCGCCAATAACACCAATCTAAGTGGCAGAGAAATCGATGACGACAAATAACAACAAAACACCAAATGTGATGCCTTGAGGTGAATTCTGAAGTACCTGAGCCTCCACCAGCCAGCGTGAGATGGATGTTTTGCCGTCGTAGCCTGGCTTGAATTGCAGGTTGACCGAGCGCGGGCTGATGTTGGAGATAGCGATGTTGGTGGGAGGTCCAGGCATTTCTATGGGAACAGCAGAAGAGCGAAGAACATGATGAATGGTCGGAATTGCCGGGTAGGAATAATAATAACAGTTCCCTCGCAAAACCCCCTGCTGAATTAGTTTTCCGCTTTAAATATGAAGTCACACTACATGAAAGCCTACACGACTTGTATTGGCTCCTTGCCTATTTACCTTCTGTACTGATGAGAAAAGGCATTTGCAATCAGTACGGGCACACATTTATATCTCCCATCAGTTAATTTTTGCATACAGAAATGGAAGCTTGCAAATTATCATCACGGAGAACAAAAAATGAGACCAGATAGGTCTGATTTAAATACAGCGCCATCCATCCAGCATACCAATCATTTATTACTCGCAGCATTAGAGGACAACTTCAAAGTATCTGCCCAGAGTGTCAAATCTCACCTTGTTTAGTCTCTGCTTGGCTCTTAAGGATGGCTAAAGATTATAAATATTAATGCACTAGCCCATCATATTCAGCAATATCAAAGGAAAGGTTAATAAGGCCACACTGTGGAAAGTTAACATAGTGAAAGTACACAAGGTTTGCTCTCGGGTCTTACAGGACATTCCAATTTGAAAATATGTGATACATCATTCATTGTCTGCATTTGGGAAATAGATGTAAATATTGCTTCGTAATTCGGAATCAGTTTAGCTGTCGATATTTGCCACTTCCACTAGCTTAGATCATAATGTGACAGCATATGATAATCAGGGAAGCTATTAAGAGGAAGAACGTTAGGAAGGTTCTTGTCCGCAAACTTGTGGGAACAAAGACCAAGCTTAATAATATTAACTATATTTGCAGGGCGAAAATACGAATTTTTCCACAAGACCCAGAACTGCTATTCCCATGATGATAATGGGAGAGACTGGGAAGCAGGATCCAGAATGATGAGAAATCCTAGGACTGTTGCACAGTATTTCTCATCACACTGTATTTTTTAACACATTGCGGCCTCTTAAATAAAATACTTCAAAAAGTGTGCGCACACACACGATCATGTTTTCACAATTGCTGTAAAACCATCCTAAAAAAGCTAAAATCCAGTTTCTAAAATTTTCATTCACGTTGCCAACATGTTGAAAAACTGACAGGCTGACAAGTGACAATTCCGACAGCTGTCCTGGAATAAATTTGAAATCCTTATTCCTAATGCAAAAAAACAATTACCCAAAGGAGCCTTCATCAAATTAATTCATTAAAAATGGTTGTCTGGGAAATTAACGATCATTTTCAATGCTCAAAACGTACCTGGTGGGACACCAGACGAAATAGTGGAGGATGACAGCTGACCTTGACCTTTAGAGGTCATTCCAGCCACCTGAATGGTATAAGTGGTCAGGGCGGTCAAACCAGTGACCCGGTAATCCTGCGTCATGTTGGGGAGGTAATGTGTGACCCGTGTGTTGGTCCGGTTGAATTCCTCCCATGAAATGCGATATCCTGTGTAGACCAGGACAGGGATGAGTGAAGTCACCTCAAAACAACACAGAAACTCTCCAGTACCTGTGAGGATTCCGTTCTTCTCAGGAGGGTCTTTCCAGCTGACCTTCAGAGAAGTATCCAGGATTTCTGTAAAGCTCAAGTGGCCTACAGGTCCTGGGGCTAAAAAGACACACAACATGAATGGCAATGGACCTTTCCAGAGAGCAAAAACAAACGCCACTCACTGTCTTCATGGGTGCGGATGCGCTGGGCAGTGCTGCGTGGACCATCGCCCGGTGTGGTGAAGCACAGCACGCAGGTAAAATACTCGGTGAACTTCTTCAGACCACTGATGTAACCCACATGGACGCTGTCTTGAAAATTGGGTCTCACTGTAACCAAGGTTACATCCTCCTCATGGCCCGGTTCCCATGCCAACAGCTAAAATAATAACAGGAAAAAACGGAGCAGATGTGACCAGTATCGGCTAACACTAGCCAATGTGCGTCCCGCTGCTGTCTCAGCATGACAGATTGGAACTAATGAATGTATTATGATCAACTAGTCACTGCTGTTCTGTGGGGAATCACTAGAGGGCAGTGGATGGACGTTCACCTTGTATCCCTGGTTGATGCCATTGATGAACTGAGGACTCGGGGCGCTCCATGTGAAGCGAACTGTGGTGGAGTTGACAGCCTCGGTCTGAACGTTCCCAGGTGGCACCGTGGGCACTGGAAAAAAAGACATGATAAAATAAGAGTCAACTATCAGGATGGACAGTGGACAGAACATAAAAAATCTCACTAGAACCACATTTTTCCAACAGATTGATGTTGAAACGATTAATTTTTTCAGCTAATTAATCGCGATTAATCGCAAATGATNTTTCAACTAATTAATCGCGATTAATCGCAAATGATTAACTGAAGCTTGTGATATTGTAGTTTGAACTGTAAAATATGTATGCAAACTCAACACAAAATCAACACTCGTTTAAATACTGTAATATAATGTAGTGCATATGATATTCTAATTTTATTTGTCCCATACACAGTATACATGCTCCCTTCATTCTCAATCTTTGACTGGACTGGACTTGCGACATTTGGCTTTGCAACATTTTGCAACATTATATCCACGGTTGTGAATGAAAACCGTAAGAGTTAATTGCGCCGTGCGTGAAACCGTGTTTCAAACGCAGTCGGTGTGGATGATTGCAATTTCCCTTCTTTATTAGCGAAGTGCACCGTGATTTCAGCTTTGCAAAATACTGTACACATAATACTTTTGCTCTATCTATGGATTTATCTGTCAAGGTTTTAAAGTGAAACTCTCTGTCTAGAAGTCCGTCTTTGCTCTTATTCAGTGCACGTCGCCAAACCGCAAGTGAAAAAACTGCAATTGTGATTAACGATGTTAAAAATAATTGACGCAAATTAACATTAAACATTAAACATACACGTTAACGCATTAATGTTGACAGCCCTAATTTAGATGTACCGTATTTACGTGAATACAAGCACCACCCTGACCACGTTTCCATTAATTTGTGTTTGTTCCTGACTTGAAATACGGGAAAAATGGGTGCTTATATTCGCGTAAATACGATATATAATACTTGTTCTGAAAAATGGACTTGGCAAATGAGGTTTTTACTCCCACGGTTCTTATTAAACCAAAGCAGTTATTGTATTGCAATGTTTATTCAATGTGTCAGGTCCCATTCACAGCTTAAAGAAGCAAAAAAAGCAATAACTGAAGGCAATTTGATGTGTAATAAATTTCTCGTTTGTGAGCTGACATTGATATAAACCACTCATGCTCCGCACCTCCCTGTAGAGTCCACTCGGTGACCTTGGGGCTGTAGACACCCTGCCCTGCCCCGTTATAAGCAGCCACCTCGATCTCATAGTTGGTCCAGATGATGAGGTCCTCCAGCAACAGATTTGTCTGGTCTGGGTTAGTGATGTTCTTCATCTGACAGTCCACCGGTAATCCAGACAGACAGTACCTGAGGAGCATGGAGGGGACAAGATAAGAGATGGCGGACAGCATCTGCCGATGCTTGAGATTAAAGCAAACCACGGGATGTTTCACCGTGTGAACACTATGAGCTCCAGCGAGACGTGAACCAGGCTTGATCCGAGATGAACTGCTGCTGAGAGCAGATGATTGTGTAAAGGTGAAAATCCTGGGGTTCTCTCACCTGATGATATAACCCTGAAGAGGTCCATTTTGGTGGCTCTCGGGCGGCGGCTGCCACTGGATCATGATGGACTGGTTGGTTCGGCCGCTGGCTATGACGGTCTGAGGAGGGGCGCTGGGGGGCTCCTCGGGCAACGACACTCTGACATACAGGCGAGAATAGGACAAATTAGGAGAAATTTTAGAAGAGTAATCTACACTTTGACAGGTTGGACACAATCGGCAAAAATTTCCTAGTGCACTGACGGTTCTGAAAGAATTGGGAAGTTCTTTCCACTTCACATTTTGGAGAAAAAACCACACTTCGAAATTACATTAAAAATGGATGCAAAAACCTTAAAATATGAATGCGAAATATTCCTTTCTTTATATAAATAATGAAAAAAAAAACACATGCAAAAGGATTTCAAATGTTCAGCGTCTAATTTACACCATACACAAGTGTATTCGTGACACCCGGCCTGTGCAACGGCGAAGCAGCTTGTTTTCAAGTATCGTCAACAAATATTGATTAGAACAGAGATTTTCTGTCTTGGAAACCATCTGAGCGCTGGCTGCATTACGAGCAGGGCCTTGGAGGAACGTGCTCACTCTCAAGTTAAGATGATCAAAGTCATCACCGCCAAAACCAGCTAATGCCACAGAGTAAAGCAAAAAACAGCCAGACTCTTCTTAAATCTATTTAACTTGACGTCTTGATATCTCCTGTGTGAGCGCTGCAGTTCTGTGGCTGAGATAAAGCGCAGTGTTTTAGGATCAAAGCAGGAGGCGCGGATCCTTGAGCGGCACGGCGCTCCATGTGCTCTCATGTCACCCCCACTGCTGATGCTTCTTCTGTCTGAACATGGTAGGAAAAATCGTCTTCTGATCTGAGCGCATGAAAGTTTCACAACACAAGAAGCTGAGAGAATAAAACTGATGCTAAAATGAGCTTAGTCTTAGTGAAAGAACCGAAGCTGAATTTCTCAGAGCTGTGAAGACACAGATGGAGGACTTGGAAACAAAGTCCAGTCTTATTTGCAAAGTCCCAACAGTGTGATTGAGAAACACAATTACTACTTAGGTGATATTTTAACCACCGCCTGAACTTTTCTTCTCAGCAGGACTCAAATCTTTATCAATTTGCGACTTGTATCAATGAGTAGAGCATCACATAATGTGACGGATGATGAGGTTCACACATGTTGACAGCCCATATATTCACTTTCCGACTAACTCAAGTCAAAGCCAATCTTCAATCCTTCTGCTCTTTCTATCTCTCTGCAGCAGCAGGGAAGTCCAACCGCTCTGCAAATTGGAGAACTTAGTCTTCTGCAAACCTCCACACAACGCTCATCTTGATCCAGTGGCGAATGATCCCATCATTACGAAAGTCGCGGCGGTAGTCAATTTTTAAAGACTGTTAAACTGATTGCTGCAAAATGTTGTACTATTTATAGTCAAATCAAGTATGTATGCGCTAACTAGTTCCTAGTCTCGAGTCTGGTTTCCAACCGTTACAATCCGAAGTCTCAGTTGCCAACAGCAACAGACTCATTGACAATCCTGCAACTCGTTAGCTTCTGTAACAGGTGTTGTGGATTGGCAACACGTTATAAGGAAGAACGGACTTGTTGCCGTTTATTGACGTTGAAGAC
>SOMO01000158.1:252713-268710 GCA_028128575.1 Paedocypris carbunculus
AAGGATGGATGGATGGATAGATAGATAGATAGATAGATGGACAGAAAGAGAGATAGATATTTTAGATTGCAGATAAAATGATATACAGAATTACCATTAAATAGAAGCTCATTTAAAGAACGCTTGTCAAATGTCAAATCCCCCAGCAAAGTAAACTGGCAAGCCTCATCAAACGTGCGTTGAGAACTCACTTTCTACATTGAGGACGACGGGCTGACTGGTTTTGTTCTCGCCGTTCTTATCGTTGACAGCCTGGGCGTAGTAGCGTCCCGCATCAGGAGCCACGGTGGAGAGGATGACAAGGGTGTTGTCCAACGTAAGTGCTCTGAGATGTTAGAGAGAAAGAGAGAGAAAGACAAGAAGTTCACAGCATCGGTAAACATCTCCAAACCACCACAGAAAACAGTTTACTGCAAGCCTAATGCTATCTGCATGGCGGACTTGAGTGGATAAGTGTTTCAGGATTGTCCCGGCTAAAATGCAGGTCGTGTGTGCGTGTGTGTGGTTAAATGAAAGTCGACACTTGGAGTGCAGTGAGATTAGAGTCTGTGTATCTGTCGACACAGGCCTGATCAGCCCAGATTAAACCAACTCCAGCACAATTAGACTGAGGGCTCTCACAGAGTCCAAACCAAACACGCTGCGGAATATCAATGCGATAAAGGAGCAGCAAACAAATCGCACACTGTCAGGCCCTCTCAGCATCATACAGGGCCATTACTCTCGAGACGCCGACGGAGAGAAAGAGAGAATTAGCAGCATCGCCGGAACCTCAGATGTTTATGTAACCCTTGCCTCGGCTCCCAGGATCTCATTTGAGATTTTCCAGAGTCTGGATGCTCTCCAGTTAGCGGGACGGGGGTGGGAAGAACGACACCCCTCCCCCACCCGACTGTCCAAACCTCTCACGTCAGGCTTGACACGCCGGACGATCAGCATGAATTAAAGATCATCAAACATGCTGGACGCTTTTGTTGGGCTTCCCGCTGGCAGAAGAGTTGGATTGATCTCGGGTGATTGCTAAAGACCTTTGAAAGGCTGACCACTGATACACACGGGGCCGGGACGCAGTCAGGCGCACGGTCTGTCCGTCATCCAAGGTCATCAATAGAGGCCTTTTGTCCAGTCGTCTAATTGGCTCCCATGTTGCCGGCTTTCTCCAACTTTCCATTGCGTTTAGTCAGGAAGTCGACGGGGGTTCCGTTCATTATTAGACTTTATCAATACGTCGTGCTGCATTAGGATCTCCTGGAGAGCTTTGCCTCACCTAGCCCGTAATTTGCAGCGTAATTATACAATTAAAAAATGCATTGGGCTGCTTTAAGGCGCATGGAGCATTGGTGGTGGAGGCTTACATGCGGCTGCTGGGGGGAATCTTGCGTCCGTCTCTGAACCAGGTGATCCCGGGACGTGGGAAGCTGTGGATTTTTGGCGGGAAGATTACCGCCGCCTCCCCCTGGGACACGACTTCAGATCGCTCTCCTTCCACAAAGCCCTCCATATCTGAGGAAAGCAAAAGCATAAAACAAGAATATTGAACGTATGGGGAAGACGTCTCAAGGACAGTGTGTTTGTGAAAGAAATACAAAGCTCTCGTGGTACAACGGTTGTGACAGTTGGGAAACGAGCACTTCATCACGGCTTGGCACAACTGGCAAACTCCACGTTCATAAAACCAAACCTGCATTTCAAATTAAGCTTTCAGGAGACCAAGAAAGTCAAGACCAGAGGAGTAAAGAGTACCTGAAAATCCTACTTGAGTAAAAAATCCTACCTCACTGTAAAAATTACTCTATTTCAAGTTACAAGTCACCAATCCCAAAAAAGATGAGTAAAAGTCGTAAAGAATCAAAATATAAAACAATCTGAATTTTACTCAGAAAAACAAGAAATTTGAAAAACATTTTATAATGTTTTATTTCAAATTATAGAAATGAAATGTAACTCATAAAAGTTAAAAAAAAAAAAAGTCACTCTGTCTAGTTCGCCTGATTTTGCTCATAAATAGCATCCAGTACCTTCAGCATCCTGCAGATGGCGATATTGCCTCATCCGCCCAAAAATTAACCGTGGTAGAAAAAATTTCTAAAATGTCATGAGTATCTGTCCATACAAATGTACAGAAATGCAGTCAAGTAGAGAGTAAATGTTACTTATATTTTTGATACTCAGTACAAAGTAGCCAAAAAAATACTACATTACATTCACTCAAGTACTTTACATCACTGGTCAAAACCACTTCACTGTTTCTCGGAAAAGTCACATAGACGCCTACCGCCCAACAAATTGAGGCTTTGCTTGTCGCCATCGAGTGTATTTCAATCACGTCTACTCAAAGTGTCCTGCTGCTTTCTTCACACTTACAGGCAACCTGGAGCTGAGAGCTTCTCTGCATCAGAGCGCCGACCCTGTTCCTGACGATGCATCTGTAGAAGCCTGCGTGAGATCTGTCCAGCGAGGGAATCACGTACCTGGAAGAGAAGACACTTCTGAATTCACCACAGTTTCAAGAGTGTGGCATGAGCAGAGCATAAATGATCAGAGTGAGTGGCCTTTGATTCACAAACTCTATTTATTGGCGCATAATTAATCCTACAAGCTCAAGTGAACGTGACGCAACAGCTTTCCATCCAGTCCGGGATGTTCTCGCAACCTGTTGAAGTAAGAACCCTCATCAACAATGGATAGGGGTTCTTAGAAGCCCCTGATGATGTGATGACAACAAAACACAGAAGAAGCCATTAACACTGCAGATAGAACAAAGAGGATAAATATTTATGTGGATCAGGCAAGGCTGGATTATGGACCAGGCAAAAGCCCGGGGGCTTTTCACAACTGTGGTCTCCAAAGCCTTGGGCTGTGTGACCCACCACTGAGAAAGGAAGGGCGAGAAGCTCCACACAAACCACCAGCACTTACAAACAAGGACATTTTAAATATGTTCCCATAAAAAAAATGGCTTCATGATTTTTTTCTTGCATAAATAGACATCATCTACCCACTTACTATTTTACAGCATGTCTAATATTTTGTCAGGTGCAACGATGGGTTGCTATTTGGTCCGATACAGTTCTCTGTTGGTTTAATATCAAGACATGATCATAGATAATACAGCATTATAATGTGGCTTAAGACATAAGATATGACAAACCATTACAATGTGGCTTTCAGCTTGTGACAAGAAGAAAAGAGATTCCTATGATTCATTCATGGTGTACAGCATTCATGGACACGTCACTTTTTCTTTAGACTGGAATCAGAAGACAAGTCTAGGGAAGTAGTTCTCCTTTGTCCTTGTATGTTATAGAATACTACCAACAAGGTCATCACGCTTTTGATTCACACAATCCATAAAACCATGTTCACTGTATATTCACTGTACATCCATACATCCCACATGACTAGACCTTTAGAATTTAGACATGCTTAATAATAATGGCCAAGATAATAAAAGGCAAGATGAAGATGCACTATAGATGTCAGAAATGAACAATTTGACTTCTTCCAATAAAAAGCATTTTGTGAAACATACCATTTTTGTTTACCATTGAATGTTTATTTTTTTTGACATGGGGTGCCAGATAGTGCCATGTGGTGCTTTTACAAAATACTTGAGTAAAAGTATGGACACTTTACTCATACTGAATTTAGGCTAAAATAAAATATTTATGAGATTCTATGTCCTGATATAGAAATTAAATGACTCAATGTTTCAATATAGCCGAACAAAACAGGTAAAAAAGAACAAAATGTCAGTCTCAGTCAACCTCAAATTTGCAAACACTGATCCGAAAAAACAAAGTAACAAAGTCCATTCACTCAAGTACTTTACGCCACTGGTAATGTTCAAGTTCAAGTTCAAGTTCATTTGTATAGCGCTTTTCTTAGTCTGAGACCAACGCAAAGACGCTAAAACGGTTCGAACAACGTCGTCGCCGTCCTGGTGAAATGACACTCCTCCGAGCGACGGTGTCTCCACCGTGTCTTCACATTTTGCGGACCATTATTTTGAAGATTAAGCATTTGAGAAGAGACTGATGAGGACCGAAGAGCTCATAAGATAGATGGAAATATTCAATGTACCTAGATAGAGTTCATCGTCGAAAAAGCATGCGTAAAAAATTCAATAAAATAACTTGACATTGAGTAGACCGCAGCACACGGCCTTATCCATGAACCTATGACAAGACGTGTTAGTTAATGGAGTGATAAAGAGGAAGCTGATCTAGCGCAGGTCATTTAACCAGCCGCTTTTTCTTGACGTTATACTGCCAGGTACTTTCCTGAACTGTGTTAGCAATCACATGTTTTATATACCTGCCGAGCCGGATTCAAGCTTTCTTTTTGAGTTTGGCGGATGTGAAGAATGCCTGGATGTGAGAGTTTTTCAATAAAAAGGAATCCACAAGCATTTCAGTAAGTGAAGGCTGGAGACGGCTGGAAAGCTTTAGTCACCAGAGATCTCGGCCAGATATACAACAGACCGAGTTTGAATGGCTGCTATTGTCTTGACTGACAGGTAGAAACGGTGCGGTGTTCGAGAAAACCAGAAGACCATCTTGACCCTCACTGCAGGTAAAATCGACTGTAGAAAGGCTTTTATAATGTGAAGGGTGAAAATTAAAGACTTGTGGACGAAAAAAAACAGCCCAGTTGCCTCAATCTGAGCAGAAAGGGGAAGTTACTTTGCCATTTTCAGCATAAATATTACATAGTTATTGAAAATAAATTCACCATGTGTGTGCTCTATCTTGATGGATAAATCCATAGCGCCGTCACCGCCACATAAACATTCATGTAGGAAACATAAAGCAAATCACACGTCAGGAACCGCTCTGGAATTGAATCTCATTCTCATGTAATATAAACCGAAAGGCATTATGAATGTGATTTCATTGCTGCACAGGGAGCGAGTAGCTATAACTCAAGAGGTTATGATCCAGGAAAGCTCTACAAAAGACAAACTTTTCAAAACCAGACACAAACGAAACGTCTTTTCGACTTAAATTGAAGTCTTTTTATTTTTACCATCAACCGACCTTAATTAAATCTAAAATAGAATTGCCTGTTAATGGTGTTTTAAGTTTCTTTATGTCTTATTCACTGGCTTTCAGTTCGTCAAGTTCATATTTCAGAATTCTCCACTCTAACACAAACTGCACTGCCCTTTCATATACCGAAGGTGTCGGAGTCAATTTCACAACTTGCCACTAAAGAAAGTTTTCACAGAGAATAAATTAGTGTGTTTAGATGTCAAGATGGTGACTCCAGTGAAACGTTTGATTGAGATAATGTGGGGAAATGATGATTATTATCCAAAACAAGTTTTCAACTAAATAGAAATTCTTTAGGTTGGGCTTAATGACATTTGTAATAATATAAATCCATCCTTATTAAATATAATCAGGCAATGTGGTTACCACACAGAAAAGTACAATGCCTCATAGTAATTTCTTAAGATACATTATTTTGAGATGAATTTATGGAATCAATAATTGTACTGAAACCTGTCAAAGGACAAAAAAACTGAACAGAAACAATGACATTCCAAAAACTGTATGCATTGACATCCACGCCGCCGCCGCAAAATGTCACATGACAAGCCTGATGTGTTGCCATGGAAATCTAGAAATGTAACACATTCTCTGGCTTGTCATGTGACAATTTCACAGCAAAATGTCACATGACGAGACCGATGTGTTGCCCTGGATTGCTAGGAATGTGTTATAGGTTAGAACTGTTCGAATAAAACGAGAAATCCTGGTTCCAGAGAGAACGTGTGTGTGTGTGTGTGTGTGTAGAAGCCATAACCCAAACTGGAGGGTGATGAGTGCATTTAAAGCGAGTATATTTTCCACAGGGGTCCGCAGGGAGAAAAGTGGCCATAATTGAAGAAGCAGTCATTCAGGAGAGGGAAGATGGGAACTCTCACCTGTACTCCAGGGAGAAGCGCGTCAACTCTGTACCATTGTAAAGCCATTTAAACTCCAGGGGCCAGCTGCCCTCAGCCATGCAGGTGAGAACCACACGGTTCCCTTCCAAGTGGATCTGTGTCGCCACCGGCTCCATTTTGAAGTACGGTGGAACATCGTCTGGAGAGAAAAGGAAAGAGGCTTAACATGTTTCAGTCATGTAGTGGGGTCGACATACTTGTTAGCCGCAGAACAACATTTCAATCAAATAATCCAATGTTAGTCCAGGCTTAGAGCTACATTAGCATCTGCGTGTATTCGTTTCAGCCAGCGTTTTATCCAAAAGCATTTGTAGACAAGGAAAAACAACATAAGCAATTCACAAGATGCATCCAGAAGTGGGACGCATTGTGAGGATCAAAATTGATATTAAATCCAAGAACAATGCAGGGCTAAATCTTTTGGGCACAATCTGTCCTGTTTAGCTGGCGCGGTGACATACGCATCAAGACGTGTTTTCAAACGGGAGGAAAGTACAAAAGTAGTCAAAGTGCTGGGCGCAGAGTGATCAAATGTGGTTCCTCTTAAGCAGAAATGACAAGTGAAGAAAACAATACGTATGTTGTGACACTAAGCTCCACAGCTAAAACAATTTCTGAGCTGGAGAGAGTTGAGGCGATACTTCCCGCCATCTGACGGGTGAAGCAAGGCAAGGTTTTGAAGATAACTTTAAGATGCAGACGCACAGCCAGCAAACCTGACAGAATGAGCTATAGTGGGCCCGGGAATCCATTCATCTTCAGTCTTTCCAAAGCAGCCGGATTATACTGACTCTCAGACAAACACAAAACCCTGTGTGCGGATGCCTTCAGTCAGAAGACAAAGTGCTTTCATTTCCCTCACGAGGAGCTGATGATGGGACCTATCGATTGCAACCAGTCGTTCTCTATAGGTGTCATGGATCTGATTGTCACTGTGTTTGTGGAAAGCCAATTAAAGCGTGTATTAATTGAGGCAATAAGACAGTAGCGCCCGGAGCTCTGTGGCTGTCTGATAATCTGTTATGCCGAGACGGATCATCAAATAAGAGAGGGAAAAATACAATCATGTAGAGTTTTAAACGTCACAATCATATTTCAAATTGTTCTACTGGGATTGGTGATACAGATTGAGCAATTGTGGCTTAGCAGTTAAGACTAAGCAGCTCTTGCACTGAAAAAAAGTGTCTCATTGGATCAAAGTAAAAATTTTGCGTCAACTTGTTACACCTAATCACTTTATGTTACCTTATTTAAACATCTGTTGTCTCCTTTTAAGACAAATCGCTTCAATTGCTCCTTTTTACAAGATCATGTAAACGTGTTTATGGTTTATTTTTAAGTTTAAAAGAGTTTTGAAAAAAATGTGTACAGCACATGCAAGCTTCTCATTGGCCAATCCAAGAAACAAGGTCTTCTCTTCTCCTCACCACCTCCGCCTCCAGACCACATTTTTACTATACTTTAAGAAATGCATTTACTTCACAGTACAAGACTTGTAATCTAAATCAAAGCAAGCATTTTACAGTACACTGGTGGCTAGGCAGAAAATGTAATGTTTTGAGTTAGATAAAGTACAAAAACTTCTTTAGAGTAACAACACACCTTGTGCACTTTTTTTTCAGTGTGGGAAAGGACGATTATAGGTTTGAATCCCCAACTCACACCAAGATGATATAGCGCAACAAATACACACTATACATATACACATCAATGTCTGAATTTATTAAATGAGTACACAAAATGTCCATTTAATGATGTTTTGGTAATATGGCCACTAGGGACAGAGCACCTGAAAACTTTAGTACCTTACTGTAAAATGACTCAATTACCATAAAATTGGAAAAAATTCCATCAATAATGGCTGTCTAAACTTAGTTAAATCAATTAGCATTCTGCATTTTTGTATCTTCTGGTGTTTTAAGAGGCATTGCCACGTTTAGACCTGTACAAATAAGACACCATCATTAAGTTTAGAGCAGTTAAATAAGCGGAAACTCCTCATGTCATTGAACATCTTTTGAAAACAAATCCTTTTTTGTGGATATGTAGGGCTAGTAACCAACCCTTACACGCCAAGCCTACCCTTTCTCCACACCATGAGTGCACGACGCTTCCTAACCGTACCACCACAGTCATTTTATCCTCTAAATGCACTGGCTTTCAGCACAGGCAGTGGAAAGGCACAGTCACTTAGCAATACCGCACTATAAACATACAACCATTAGAGACCTCAGGTGCCAAATCAGGCTTCATATCGATTGGCTGAAAGCAGCGTCAACCCCCTCCCACCCATTACACATCCACATAAACATACACCACCATAATGGTGGAGAACGCATATATGTGCAAATGTGTGCCTGATGTCTGTTCTTTCCCTCAAATTAAATGGTATCAACTTAAAAGGTTTTAGAAAAAAACGGCAACTTAAAAGCCCAAAAACACAAGTCAAGTTCTTAATGTCTCAAAAGTTTTTCTTAGCCCTTAACGAAACTAAATTGACTTGCCGAGAGTAGTTGCTCATCAAAGAACTATTTTCTCAGAACTTCCATTAGAGAGCTTGAAAAAGTATCAAATCGAAACTAGTACATTTTTAAAATCATTATTCAAAATGTATGTATTTTTTTTCCCATTATCGAAGCATGATACCGTATTAATGAACCAGATAATAAAACATACTTAAAGTGTATTTATTTATTTTTATATTTTACAATAGGTATATTTATATTTAATATTTTTATGTTTTATGTTTTATTTAAAGTATGTTTTACTCCAGTGTGAACACAATTAAATATTTCTGTTGTTTGTGTCTGACACTTTTAAAACCATATCTGGGTGGAATTTTGCCATAAGTAGGCCTAACTTTGACGTTTAAAAGCCTTTTATTGAAAGTTTTTTTTTTTTTTCTAAATCTAGTTTCATGAATGATCTTTAAAGGACACAAGCTGCTGCTTTTCTGAGGAAAAAAAAAAAAAAATGATGGCTGAGTACACAAAATGCTGAACTCCCATGGGTTCCTATTATGTCAGACGAAAGGTTGCGCTAGCTAGAAATGGAAGCAGGACTCAGATTAGCATCCAAAGGTCTGACATTGTCTCTACACAGGAAGCTTCTTAGTGCTGAAAGCCATCTCCATATTGTAATGAGAATGTCAGTCAGTGCCTGTGGCCTCTTTACAGTTTGAGCATTAGACTTTGATCGGCTTGAGTCCGGGCAGGGTTAAGCAGAGTTTCTCACTCTCTAAAAATCGGGCTTTGAGTGGGCGGGCAAGGTCTGCAAGAGAGCAGGTCCACAGAGAGCAAGAAACCCCAGGTCAGGAAGATGCTACGCTCAGACTTAATGAGCCATAACGCAGGTGGCATTTCTCATCAGGATCTCTGGGCTTTGGAGGTGGAAGGAAAAAGAAACCACACCACTGAGGTTGGAGAAGGTGGGGGAAGTCCAAAACATGGGAATCATCCTGACCCCCACCTTCCGAAGTCTTGTACGTGTTAATAACACATGAGGCTTACACTTCCTTCCCAGATGGAGAAGCTAGGGGTGACTCAACTGCAAAATAAGCAAGTAAAGCTGAACTTGCTGAAGCCAGGTGTGCCGTGTTTTTGTGTTTGCCCAAGCAAATGCCACATTTCGAGATTGCTTTTCACTTTACCTCCACTCGCAACTTTGAACAAGCTCTTCTACTAACCTGCCAGCCAATCTCAAATGGCAACCCTCCACTCGGTCTGCTGCTGTGGCACACTCTGAATTTTAATAGCTCTGAGACAAAGGCCACCGGCACTAGGCAGATTCCATAAAGCATGCTCCTCTGAATTTTTACAGCTTGAAACTGGCACACAATCATACTCTTGGGGCTCAGAATAAACACTTGTTCTGCATTCGCCACCGATTTTTCCAGCACCAAGCGGTGTCTCTTTTTAATGTCTCTTGTCCCATTTAATCCTGTGGCCCTTGTGAAAAGGCACGCTAACCTCAATGTCTCCTCAAAAATGCTGTTGGAGACACTCAAGCCATTTTTTAGGCTCTTCAGTCTATAATCTTTGTTCTTTGACATTTGTTTAGACCCTGGAATTAGTGGTTCTTTCACTCTAAGAGCAGCAAACCTCTGTATGTTCTGCATGGGCATTCTTTGTCTGCCTGTTGGTCAAAGTAGCTGGCACGGGAGCAAGACCACTCTGGGTTCCCTTGGTGAAGGTCAGTCTGATATGTCATTCTGTCAGCCCAAGTTGTCACTGTGACAACAGGCATCCTGCCGATTTACACTTCATCAACTCTCAAAGCGTGCAAAGTGCCCTCCACCCTGGCAGCAAGGTTAAGAGCCCCATTACCCTTCAGGCCAAACAAGCACATCGCCACATTAGGAAAAACACTGATGAAACAACCGGCAAGTTCAGTATTCCAGCTCCGGCACTAGACGGACAATATTCTTTCCAAGGCGTTTGGCGTTTGGTTATTATTTGTCGACACAAAGGTAAGCTCTCCTGAAGGTCCCAGGGTCCTTTTGAGCAAGTAATGCAGGTCAGACTGTGGCCTCAAGAAAGGAATCATAATCTTTTATTTTATTGTTGTCGTGTTTCAAGAGCACCGCGGGTTTGTTGAATCAGAACAAGGAAAAGAAAGAAAGTCGGATTTACTTTGTTTGACTTCGGTTGCAATTCAATCGGTAGGGTAATTTGCAGTCTCTCGTAGCTTTGAATTTCATTACCTCCTCAGGTTTTCTCACCACATCTGTCTATGACGGCAGTATGAGTAGGTTGCCGCGGGTTAATGGATGTGTAATTGATGCGATTAATTGAGGTGTAATGTAGCACGGCATTGCGATTTTGATCCAAGGGGCTGCGGGCAGCCAGTGACGTAACTCAAACACAATTAGAGGCGGCATTGAGCTATCAAATAGAGATTTAATTAGGAGTGAAGACAGAATAGGGGGCAGTCAATGGTCTGTAGATTGAATTATCCAAGCACAGCCTCCTGAAGGCAGCTTTGACACAATGCCAGCACACATTTATTCCCTCCCTCATTCTCTGTCTTTCAACACCTCTCTATTCTACTACCTTTTGTCACTTCTTTTTACTTCTCAAATTTGTCACAGTCTTTGGGATTGTGCATATTGTTTCTGTCTGTCTCTTCCTATATCCTGTCAAGATCTTTCGGCTTACCTCTGTTGGGATCTTCCCTCGTTTCCTTAGCACTTTCTTCTCCTCTGGTTTTCAATTTTTCTTTTTGACTCAACACCAGGGGATTTGTGTGCCCTGGGACGTGTCTCTGATATCCTGGAGATTAATTAGGCACCAGAGCGCTTGGCACAACACAGGCAAGCAACTGCGCACGCCAACCATCAATTAATGAGATGCCGTGCATCCTCATACTTCATCCACATCTATTTTTCCCGTCTCCCAATGCCTCGGAGAATCTCAATCAGATGCCCTGACTACATGCTTCTTTCTTGATTCAGCAGACACTGTGAAGTATACCGTTTTTTTTCTTGAAAAAAAAACACAGCAATGAAGTTTTAATGACATGCATGCTGCAATTATGCGTCTACTTTTACAGAAATGGATCCTATGACTTGCCTTGCTGTCTAATGCAATGCTAAAAAATGTAAACAAAACCTGAAAATCGAGATCACGCACCATATCTTCACTTGATCTTGACAAATAGACAGATGACATCACGTGAGTGGTAGACGAGGCAAAGACGTAGAAGTTGAAAGAAGAACCATCCAAGGCAGGAAAGCAATGCAGCAGGGCACATGGAAGGCAGCTACTAGCCGTATTTAGTAAGTAGGGCAAAGAATAATGGAGGGAAATAACAAACAAAGGCATCGAAATGAGAATTCCACTGAGCCCAGGGTCATTAGAGTTAATTCTGCGCATTCTGCCATCTGCTGTGATTGTTTACACTTGCCTGGATAATTAGATCCTAATTAGTTGATGGGACGGTGGGAAAGCATTCCTTTCCCGCGTTGTTATTTCACTGGCGCTATTATGGTTGAGCACCTGGACATATGACATGGCTCTGTCAAAAAGCTCACTTACTTAATGCCAGGCTGGCGGAATGAGTCAACAACAAATACAAAAAAAGACAAATATGTCGTGTAATTACGGGTTGATACAGTCTTTTGGACTGGATGGTTTCGAATGGGGATCATTTCGAACGTAAAGGACGGCCTAGGACCCATCTGTTTGAACTGTCCTTTTGGCAGCAGTTAGAGAGACTGAGAGTTCAGAGGCAGCGAATGAGTTGCTGTATTCCTCTTGGTCTTTTCCAACCCTTCTGCTACACCTGAAACCCATGTGTCAGAGAGATAGCCAACTTGTTAATAGTCAGCCGCAGAGCATTGAATCTAGAGGCGAGCATTGTATTATACGCGAGCGGAAAGGCCGGTGATTGTGATTCTTATCTGTACACGTGCGAGCGAGAGAGAGAGAGAGAGAGAGCCGCAAGGTGAGTGAGTGAATGAATGGCAGGGCTGGATGTAAATGTTAATG
Organism: Paedocypris carbunculus; assembly: GCA_028128575.1. Lineage (NCBI taxonomy): Eukaryota > Metazoa > Chordata > Actinopteri > Cypriniformes > Paedocypris > Paedocypris carbunculus. The sequence continues at coordinate 265,155 of SOMO01000158.1, forward strand.
ACTGCAAGGCTTTGACAGAAAGAAAAATTATCATCCGCCTTCATTACATTTATGAAGCGGCCTGGGTGCCAAGGAAGACAGGACTTGGCTTGGACACTGCTTTGTTTATCTGTTATCAGGGTGAAGAACACGGCTTGCATTAGGCACATCAGTCACATCCGTTTCAGGTGGAAAGAGACAGGAAGAAATACTGCTGTTTAGTGAAGGGTACATCAGCTACGTTTCACATTAATCAACGACTTGGAACATTCTGTGAAGTATCACAATTCTGGAGTTTGAGTGAGAATGGAACTGGAACAGAATTAGGAAACAGGGAGCGCACAAGAAAGGCATACTAATTTTCAGTAGCTTCCAGCATAAGTGCGCAAACTGAACCAATGATGGTTTGTGTGTACTTAACCGAGAGGTGCCTACTTAACTGGCCAAGTTAGTCCACTGGTAGTCCAGTTATAGGAGACTTGAACAAATCCAGTGGTTTGAATCCCTCTCAGGCTGGTTCTACAGTGTCCTTGAGAAAGACACATCCTTCACATGTTCCCCGGGCACCATGGCTTATGCTGCCCACTGCTCCGTGTGTGTGTGTGTGTGTGTGTGTGTTCACTTGACCGTGTTCATGTGCACTTCACTTGGATGGTTAAATCCAGGGTACAATTTCAATATGGTCCCTAGTGGCCACCTCACTTTAGCACTTTAGAGCTTTAAAAGATCCAAAAGAGAACTGTGAAGTGATCCAAGAACAATCTGGTCTGTTCGTCTGAATCGTTCTACAGCAAAATCCTACTGGATTCCCATATAGAAAATTCAAAACCTAAGTGAATCATGACATATTTAACAAACACAAGCGAAAAACATGCACACTTTAGCGTGAGGATGCTGTACCTGAGTCTGTGGGGGACACAGTGGACTCTGGGGGCATTAGCTTGTAGCCCATGTAGAAAAACGATTCGTTTTCAAAGTTAAATTATGTTTGAAAAAAGGTCCTATCTCTTCCTGCTGGGAGGCTGAGATGTGAGAGCGGATGCAATACTTCTCACTGCATCACACGTATCCTACAGTCGCACCATTTCCCCATCATTCTTCCTAATAGGGCTGTTGATGCTCTCAGAGATGTTGTAATTGTATATCCCCTGAGAGTCCCATGACCCCACTTCCAGCCACCTTTCTCCATCCCTAAACATCTCATCTCCGACCGCTGAGCAATATGTCACCGTACAAGTTCTATTTCCAGCCGTACCCATGAATCCTGCTTACCATGTCAGACGCCGTCAAAAAGAACACGGTGTGAACAGGGTGCTAAACGCATTAAGCGGACCATAGATACGGATCCAAAGACTCAGACGTTATGCAAATGACATTTTTCTCGCACATCTTGCATGTCTCCTCACTGAATCTCATCCACGTTCTCAATTACGCAAATGTTATGCATCTATAGCCCAGAGCCACAGGACTGGAACAAAAAGGAGGGTTTTTTTTAAACACGCTAATGGCTATGTTTGCTGGGACACAATGGTGGTCCGCTCTGGCCTTGCATGGAAGGGAGGCTGCAATTAACCTCGCTAGTCAGAATAACCAACCGCGGCTGGAGTCGGCTCCGTGCTAGTGGTTAGCCTGGCAGCCAAATAGATCAACTTCCTGGAATTCTGGAATTTAAGCAAGACTGACCACACCTTTATAAATAGACTAAATAAGCGTCTGGTTTTAAAAACACGAGAGCTGGAGGTGGCAACTGTGGTGTTGGGTTTCTGCACTTTAAAACTGCCGAGTAATGAGCTTTGAATTCAACGATCTGTTTATATAGAGGCATTTCGCCTGCCAGGTATTGGATTGGCGAAGGAAACGTGGCGATGGAAATTCCAACAGGTTTTTTTGATTAAGTAGGCAGCTTTTGTAAATTCAGCAAAGCCATCCGTGAGCAGTTTCACATATCAAATAAATATTATTTCACATGATATGCCACAAGAGTCAGGAAGGACCCAAAAACCGGCAGTTTTATTCTAATCTGATGTTGCTTTCACAGCAGTAATTCAAGCATATCATCACCATACCCAAGCAGAATCTGATGACCTTTTGAACCCAGTACAGAAGGTCCAAAACTGGCTTTAGGGCCAAGATGCGGTTAAGAAAAACTGTTTCTTATACAAGAACGCTTCACATGCGTGTTGAACCAATCGCATGGCATGAACTATCCATGAAGCTGAAGTCAAATAAAATATTCCACAATTCTGGGTGTTTAGATATACTGGCATGAAGCACAGAAAACCAAGCCAAGATACTCACAAAGAAGCCCTATGTAAAGCTCGTGAATGTTTGTGTTTTCTGAGAATGTCTGCACCGAGCTGGTTTCCTGTCCGGCAACCAGGATAGGATGTTTCCCAGGATAAAGTCTAGAACATTAGCAGCTACGTTTAATCACTGTTTTGTGAAACATCACTTTCCTTTCCTGCAGCAAAGGTGAGAATCCAAAACCTTGCTGTAGGGGGAAAATACTTTTCACCCCACCCAGATGTCGCTCTGGCAACCTCCTACTAACAAATCCAATTTATATGCAAGAGTATTGGAAACCGCAGCCGAGAGGTTCAATGGAGGGTTGAAGTTGTGAAAGTAAAATCAAGGTTAGCTCTATTTTTGACATCTTCTTATAAATATTCAGCGGCTCTTAAAAAGACACGAAAGAAAGGTAACGAGTGAAACAAAGATCGAGTGAGGGAAAGCGGGAAGCGGAGAGATAAACAGTATGTGGGGAAAAGAATTACAGAGATAGTAATTTTAGGTCTCACGTAATGTCAACCGGGTCTCTGTGCCGTGGAATTAACTCGCTTTTTCCTCGTTTTCTGCTCTACTCGTCCAAAAATACAGTAGATGTTCCGGGCTCGTAAAAGGTTGAGCTAATGACTTCGGTTTAACACTAATTTATGAAGTGAAAAGAACAGGGTCACGAGGAACTTCGCAGCTGAAAACCTAGCATTGTGTGTTTAATAGTGGAAGATATTAGGTTTGTCACACAGTCACGGTCTCTAATAAACAAGCTTTACGCTTTTCTCTTTAACGACTCTGGTGTGTGATAACGGCGCCTTCTGAACAGCCAATTGTAGCTTTGATCTTCAAAACTGGTACTGCACCATTTTGTAATTTATTACCCATACGCTCATTACAACTTTCAAACTGTGATTTTGTTTCTATATTTGTTGAGACTTCTCTCGTTTTTAGGACATTAAAGAGGACGGTGCCCTGGGCCCCGCAAACTCTCCTAATCTGTCCTTTGTGGGGCCTCAGGCAAGATCATTAAAACAGACCCGACCAAGGCAAAAATCCTCGCTACGGAAAACATCCCTAAAACCACTGACTAATGATTTCTTTTTTAAGAAAGAAAACACAACATGGCTTCAACTTCTTCTTTTCTTATTTTTTTGTTGTTGGATCTATCTATCCATCCATCCATCCATCCATCATCCATCCATCCATCCATCCATCCATCCATCCATCTTTATATTTGTACATCTGTCTGACAAACATAAAGAAAAATCTTGAAATTACACAAAAAAAAATTTTTTTTTTT
>SOMO01000158.1:287621-298353 GCA_028128575.1 Paedocypris carbunculus
AATATTTAATATAATAAATACAGTATGATGTTTTGCAACATAGTTATTGTATCAACATTAAACATTGGCGAATGCCGCTGATGCAAACATCGGTGACAAAACTATGTCAGGTGTCAGGTTTAGACTAGCTTCTAAAATCCTACATCAGGACACGACACACTCCAGCTAGCCTGCTGGGCGAATATAAAGCGATTGCTGTCGAGGATCATTTATTTTTTTGATCTTAGAAGCTTACTCTCAGTTCTTAGCAGGAAGCTGCGACCCAAGCGAGAGAAGAAAAAAATCCACCACTGCACAAACAAACACTCCTCCGTGTGTGCAAACAGCAACTGGGAGCCTTCCAATATTATTAGCATCCTAAATGGCACAGCCTGATGGATCAAGTCGTGAGGAGAGTATGGCACACTTCAATAACCCAGGCCGTATCGCCTGCAGATATGCACAACAGAGAGCACACGCCCGCTTAGACAATAGGAGAGGACATGATGCTGGGTCAGTGAATCACTGAAGCTCTTAAGGTACAATTAGAACTCGGTGGAAGAGGGATGAGGTGGAAGAGCTTGGGGATTTATGAATCACAGCCTATATGGGGAATTCTTTGCCACCACGGGGGGTTAAAACACACTGACCCACTGAAGTCCTCACAATCTCTTTGGGTGAGAGTAAAGAACAAAGCGAAACAATGTGCTCTGTACAGAAGAAGCTGGAGCGATACAGTTTTCTGCAGTTGACGGAAATTGCTTAAATGCCTGGAAGGAAATTGGTTGCAGACAAACGGAGAAGTGAATGGTAGTAAATGTTGAGGTGGAGAACATGACGTGGCTGACAATGAAGATGAACTTGTGGATTTTTTGAGGAACTTGAAAATTGTGCCATTTTGAAACACTGAGGTGTTACATTTCATTTCTACAAACCTCAAAAATAAGGAGTTTCTTTTTTTTCACATTTCTTGGTTTTTTTGTCTAAATTTAGTATGAGTAAAATACTAAAGTTCTTTTAAAATTGGATACTTTAAGACCTTTACTCAAGTCTCCTTGGAATTGGTGACTTGTAATTTGTAATGGAGTATTTTTTTCAGTAAGGTATTTACTCATGTATGATTTTCAATAGTCAAGATTTCATGAGCCTTAAAAGCAAAACCCAATGAAAAAAATCGTATGAGGTTACAAACAAACTATTCCTCCATACTACATTGAATATAGAATAGGAACTATCAAACATGACCAAAACAAACACATTATAAAACCCGGAGATTCTCATGTTGGATCTGTGCAGCCTTGTTCTCCTCTTGTCAATGATATAGATAATATACTGGTGTCGCCTGGCAATGCCTCATATAGTCATACAATCAATGCGACGTTTGCAAAATTCAGACCATTGTGCAAAGAAACATAATTACCAAAAGCTTGTCCACTAACACACCAGAGGATTTCACATAATAAAGGCAATTGAGTCCATTACCATGGCGCAGCATCCAAGCACGTATGTGTGGGCTGCTTTAGAAATGGACCCGTAGTCGATAAGAGAAGCTCACCAATGACAGAATATTTACTACGTGTGCTTCAGCCTACTCTATTCCATCCCCTCCATAATCCTATTTCATGATTAACACTACGGATTGAAGAATAAAACAACAAAGCTTACTAGTCAACGGGAGCCTAATCTGTTGTGACACAAGCCCTCTGTGTCTTAGTGTGTAGGACTGGTGTCTTTTAAGGTCAGCGCTGACCCCAAGAGAGAGCTCCAGACATTCCTCCATATGATTAGTTGTCGTCTCAAGCCCCTGACCTTCCAGCAAGAAGGTTAAAGTCAAGAACCCAGGGATTAACGGGAAGGAAAAGGAACTCCCGTGGATGAGGACTTCAATGAGGAAAAATTAGAGAAGACAGAGCTGACGTAAGCAGACGAGTTGAATAGATATTTTGCGGTTGTGGCTTTTTCTTGTTCAATTGACACGTGATATTTGAGCGCCATTAGCTGTTGACATTTCCAAAAAAAGACACGTCTTTGAGATGCCCTGGTGAAGACTCCAACATTTAAAGAGTAATTTGCTCATTTTAGGTCTAAAAGAAAGCCATCGATTGGACAGTCAGGTAAAGTATGATTGCTGTTGACCCTTGGAATTGGGGTGAGAGACAAAACCAAGAGTCTCTTCGTAGTATATTGAAATGTGCACTTCTACGACTACGAGATTGTATTACAAGGAGGCTATTGATATTTCTCTTAATGGTTGTAAAGGATGGTCTTTTAAACAAGGGCTTAATGGTGGCAGTCACAAGTCTAATGGTTGGTGCTGGAAACCAAAAGGTCACAGGTTTGACTCCTGGACCTTTGACTCTGAACACGATGTTCTGGACACTTTTTCCCGATATGGCTTCCTACACTTTCCATTCCTAAATGGCTTTTAACTAAAAGTGAAAAAACCGTTTTACTAATGTAGAGAAGACAAATTACAGTTTATTAAAAAAACCCAATTTAGCATAAGTAGCAGAATGGCGACGCTTTCTGAGAGGCAGACGCAGAGTGTCAGAAGTGAAATGTAGTGGTGAGAGCAGACAGACGCACAAACAAGCGTGACACTTGGGGTTCGGGAATGTGAAAACTCTGACTGACAGCGTTCTGTCGTTTGGATTAGAGACGTTCGTTTCTTCTTGAACTCAATTACATTTTACAAAGCCTGACATCCCCAGTTAATTGCAGCCTTTCCACATGAGGGAATTATTTGCACTTCTATATTCCCTGCCCATGTGTGCTCGGTTCCGACTGTGGAGTCCTCATCCACCATTGAGGGGGAAAAAATGGAAATTATTTAGGTTTAAAAAAAAAAAAAAAACACTTCTGGATCTTGAGAGGAGAAGCTCCGTTGAAATAGTTTCGGGAGCGTCTTTAGAACACCGTGCAAATCATTTTGATGGCATTTAGCATCTGGACTAGATGATCCTGTTTTTCTCTGCAGTCGTCGAGTACGATCCCAAGTGACAGGATGGTAAAAATAAAACCATACGGATGGAAAGGAAGAGAAAGGTACACTCCAGGAGTGATGAGAGTTTTGAATACAAAAAGGAGGGTGCCAGGGGGATCACCTCTGGCAGTCCAGTAATGTGAACTGAAACTCTTTGAGAGGAGCAGAGAGCAGAAAAACAAGTCAAGTGGAATTTGCAATACTGGCTCTGGCTGGTCTATTCTGGTATTGTTTTGGGTTTGGATCAGCTAGAACTTGTTCTACACAGCAGCTTGTTAAGCGTCAAGATCCATAAAGAAGGTGCCAAAAACAAACCTGTCATGAATGCTGCATACAGATGGAATGTTTGCGTTTACCGTAAAACCATTAATAGAACATCATAGGGGATCTAATTTTTTTCCTCTTTCACCTCGTTCTACTAAAGCAGTCCTGGGCAAACTATGGTTTAAAACCGTTAAACGTTTTAATCCGGCCCACCGAACTTGTAAAAATGTAATGAAAGTCGGATATTTTTTTTTCAACATAAATCTGGTTAATCCGTTATGAAGGTTTATTTTATTTTTTTTATGAACACATTTTAAAAAGCGGAACTATATACACAAAATGTACGTAAAATAATTGTACCAGTATATTTTTAACATTTATTTTTACACTGTCAGTCACAAAACAATAAAGGTTTGCGCACGTTTTTGTACGAATATACGCCGATCTTTCGCTGAGATTATTCAGACGAATGCCACAATCGTGCTTCTCTATAATTTTCTTATTCTATATTTCCTCATTCTATCTTATAGTTATTTTATTTTAAAACCTTGCTCTCACATTCAATTCTGCACATATTCTTCCTCCTTCTCTCTGTGCTTTCCTCGGATCCATAGAGGGAGTTTCAAAATAAAAGGGTTTATTTTTGCGTAAAAAAATCACTTTTTTTCACACTACTCGCAGTAATTCTTTCTGTTCTATCCTTCTCTCCGCAATAACCATGTGAAAGCCTAAAAATGACATCAAATGTTTACACCTCTATTTTTATGAATTTTGCGTTCGTGAACCGAGGTGCCACTGTGTTTCCTCCATATCCCAAAATGTGTATTTTTCTCCTGACAAGTCCGGCCCCTTTGTCAAATGTTAGAACCCAATGTGGCCCGCGAATCAAAAAGTTTGTTCTAGATGGTGACGATATCATTTTCAACATGTTCAGAAACTCTCTATGAGGCAACTTATGCGAATAAGTTCTTCCTTATATAGAAAGTGGTGGGTTTCTGTTCAAATTTTATAACATGGTGTTAGATGCTTCCATGTTGGTACACAAGCCCCAAATAACACCGGTCGAGACATATACTGTATGCATATAAGGGTGGCGGTCTATTAGAGGTGGCGTTCTACTAGAGGGGGTTCTCTTAGAGGTCTTACTATATATATTAAGTAGATCTTTTCTACAAACTGAATAACTATAGATTTTCTACAGGAATCCAATCTATCATGTTTGCTAACTCCAACTCTACTGATGTGCTCAGTTCTACTGCAATCCCGACAGAAAAGAAGAATTTAAATTTCAAAACTTATGGATTTTGAGAGTTAGTACGCTGAAATTTGCACAGGCATGAGGGCAATTGTTAATCACAAAGCCACTAGAGGTTTCATAAGATACATTGTTATTACAGTTGGGTTTTAATAAACATTCTGAAGTGATTCTGAAGTGGATTGTAATGCGGTGTTGTCGAGTAGTCGGCCACTAGTGTCGTTATATAAAAAAATATGCAAAATATTGCTTTCCTCAAAGTTCATTTGCATAAACTAAGCAAGGTCATTGTGGTGTTTCGGTAAAAAAAGCACAACTTCATGTTCTGCTGTAAAGGGCATTGTGAACTGACAGCGCATCCCTTCCTGTTATTGTCTCGCGCATTAGGTGGCTAAAACCCAGGGATTAGGATTATCGCAGTGGATAACAAAAATCTGGCATAAGGCGATGAACAGATGCACAGATATCCGTGGCACCGGCTCGTCATCACACCAACGTCACCTTCCTGGCACATCTGGACCTGATCTGATTATTTGTCACCATTACTCCACAGGGTATCATTGGCATAACTACCGTATTATCCCCTCACTTCTTATTAATGCCATTGTTTGTGTTGTTTTATTCCAAACATCCGCACAAAACAACAGGCCCAGATGGCTTACATGTTTACCACTCATCCGAAACACATCCCCGCCATGTTTTTTATGCCCACCCCCCACAGAAGACATGACTGGCCATAAGGGAACTATGCCATCTATCTATCACTTAACCTAAATGGATTCTAAGTAGTCCACATATGATTCGATCCACGGAAGCGTTTTGATGGGCAATATGGTNATCCGAAACACATCCCGCCATGTTTTTTATGCCCACCCCCCACAGAAGACATGACTGGCCATAAGGGAACTATGCCATCTATCTATCACTTAACCTAAATGGATTCTAAGTAGTCCACATATGATTCGATCCACGGAAGCGTTTTGATGGGCAATATGGTGTGGCTATGCGCTACATGCTAACTGAATGGCAAGCTGAATTGGGAATGAGCACATCTGCTAAGCCCCAATAAACTCATTGTGCCATCTTAACAATTCCCCGCTATAGTTAGCAGATGCTTTTCACAGTGGCTAAGCCTGCTGAATTTTGCTTTATCAGCAGCTATGTTGAAGAATCCAGTGTTGGCTTGTGTGTCATACTAATAAAGCAGAGCGTGTCACAGCATTTCACTTCCTGTAGGCCTGAGAGTGAATGGACTTACTAGCCGTCTATGGTCGTCTTGTTATTTAACACAGCCATCGCTCGGGCTGACACATCCCATGGGGACTTTGGCTTCTTCTCAGTGCTGATTGGCCACAAACTGTTCTCAGCAAATACATATGTATTTATAGACTGTTTGTACCATGAGGTTATTTTTAGATTTTTGGTTTCAGTTGGCACACATTCCGCACTTCACTGTCAATGTTTGAAACAAATCCTGCTTACCTTTCTGTCCTTGCAAGTTTTTAATGTTTGACAAAAAACATTCGGCACTATTGGGTCCATCAGCCACATATTTATTCGTTAACCCAGTTAGTGGATAAGTGCTAAGTGGATTTAAACCTCATGAACAGAATAAATGTAAAAAATGTTCCATAGTAGGAAAAAGAAACCGCTCACTGTAACAAAAAAGGATGTAAACTCCACTGTGCGTGTAAATCTAAGGGGTAATGAGCGTATTACCTAAGGTTAATGCTTGCCATACAATTTTAATCAACAAAATTGCAGGGGAGCGATAACTAAATTAAACCGAAAAGCTTGCAAACTTCAAAAAGGAATAAAACCAACCAAATGCAAGTTGCTGTTTTTTTGCCAACAGCTTGGAATGGTGCCACACTGGCTGCTCCGCGGTCATTAAATCAGGAAGTTATAGACTCTGCCAGTAGCAGAACTTGAATAGACCTTTATCTCTGACTGACAGAGGTGGAAATGACACCATTTGTTGGCTTTTGCCCAGAACAAAATAACATTTATTTACTCGGAGCATTTAGGCAACCCAGAGCAGTGACACTCTTACAGTAAATGAGTACCACATAATTAAACAACAATTGTTCCGCTTCCCGCGTGAAGGTTCTATGGCTCCTTGCCCATCTGTTGACGTCCATGTCTGTTCGCCAGGCGGCCCGAGACCGCCCAAAAACACTCTGCGCTGAGTCATAATGACACCAGACATGTAAAAGCCTTATGGCACACGTTATAAAGTTCTTGATGGAACAAACTAACCCCTAAATTGACCAAATCAAAATCAGAAATGTCAAAAGGCTTGCTATTATCGCGGGAGGGCAACAGGACACAAGGCAGAGCACTACGTTTTCCTTGGGAACCATAGCAACATTCTCATCTGACTACATTTGTGTATTCAGTCACCGTGACCAAGCACCAAAAAAAGGAGCTTCGATTTGTTCTTTCCAAAACCCATTTACATATTCCAGAAGCAATCACCATAACTCTGCCATTCTGGTTGAAACTGTTTATATAGGTCTGCATTTTAGTCAGGATTTCGATTTAAAAGTGTGAAACAAAAAAAAAAGATAGGTAGTCAAGCAAAACATCCACACGATCAAAGAGCATCATAAATGGGGAAAGTGTAATCAGTTTTATATTTTAATTTAGCGGCAAGTCATTTACCTTCTACACTGTACGATTGACTTCAAAATTAATATTCATGAGCTGGATATCCAGGATCGTTTTAAATACTCCCCTTCCAGTCATACACACCTCCGCTTGTAATAAATGTTGGGGAGAAATGTGCAGACAGTAAAGTTCACCCAATGAGCCAGCCATGTGTTGGCTGGCAAGATGCCATCTTAAACAAACCACAATGGCAGTGTTTGTCCTGACCTGGCATATTTTAAACCCCCCATTAAAAACCGTGTCATTGAGCCCTGAAGGGCTACGGCCACTTCCTTTCAGACCACACAAAACGTGGATCTACGTGCAGCTCTTGCGCCCGTGGACCTGAATGGAGTCAGTGAGCCAGGATTCCAGGCAGAAAGAATGTCATGCCCTGCTGCTGGGAGGCGTCGCTGTCACATCAGCACATAAAGAAATAATAATAATCAAAGTTTACCCACAAAAACCCAAGCACACTACTTATTGCATGCTTCAAAAGAACAAACGTTTAAAAAAAATCATCAAGGAAAATGTGTGGAAAGAAAATGGCCAGATCATCCCTTATTGTTCACCAAGCCCAAGCAGGAGACTAAATCCAGACTAAACATCAACGGCTTGGACACAATAATCCAGACCGTTTAGAGCTTCGGAAAGATGAAACTATCGTACGTGTGTGTTCTTTGTAGACTTCACAAGCACTCTCTGACTTTGAAATACCGAAACCAACACCTGTGAGATAAAAATCCCTGCTCTTAGCTCACTTCACACAAAGACTTGACTATCTTCCACAGCAATTTCTCATCTGCCTAATGAAAGTATGAATGACGTTCATCTTCTAAATTTGCATGTTAATATAGGTGTCGCAATGCTGGTGATGAAAATCATAGAAGGATCGTCTATAAATCAAGTAGTAGGTGCAAGTCTAGAAGTAAGTAGGGTAAACATGTGTAAGAGAGAAAGTTTGACATGGTCAAAAAAAACGGTTGGGGCACAACCAGGTGGAAGTTGAACTTCCAGACATTCTCGTATTTGAAGCTCATTGAGTCCCCTTCTTAAAGGCAGCAGGCTGAAGAAGCTGAGATAAATGAGTCGAGTCACCAAAAATTGCGCAAGCTTTGTGGGTGAGATGGGAAACTGTAGTCTTGGAGAGAGATATCAGCAATCCTTCGAACTGCATTCAATTTGTACTCAAGAGTCATACACATGACAGGATGAGGTCCATGAGCCATACCTCACAAATCTCTCGATGGCTCGGTAGAAGGTGTTCCAGAAGCTCTCTTCAGCTTGTGGAGGACGTAGAGGCGCCGTAGTGATGATCTGGCCAATGATGTAGTGTTCTAACTGCAAGAGGGGTTTTCTGTAATGTGCCATCCAGGAACTTGGAGCTGCTCATTCTTTCCATCACAATGGTGAGAGGAACATTCTCTGTGTCTACACAAACTAGTTATCTCCAGTTCCAGAGAAATACTGTTGCTTCTGCACCACCTGGCCATAATTCCCATATCACTCATGTATTTGGTCTCATCGCTGTTACTTACTTCCACAAACTTGATGAAAAAGCTGGAGCTGTGTGATGGTACCGTAGATGGCAGAGTGAAGAGAAAATGGACTCAATACACATCCCTGTGGTGCCCCGAGTTGATTATTAAAGTATTGGATTTGTCAATGCCGACTTCTAAAGCCTGTGGTCTTCCAGTTGAGCACCATCTGGACTGGTTGATGAGCTGCTGGTGGATGATGGTGTGAATGCTAAACTGAAGTTAATGACTTTTTGTTCAGCGCTGAATAGAATGTCGTAGAAATTGCCTAGAGATAGGTGAGTGTGCGTGTGTGACTAATTAGCCGGTGATAGTAATAAAAATGTATAAAAGGGAAACATAAGAGAGCAAGATACCTTGTGGGTTATGTATTCAAAACTCCCTTTGAGTCGTCAACAACAACAACAACAACAAGCCCATGTAAGTTACAGAATATTTTTGTCAAATTATACACTGTTCAATATTTCTCCAGATTTTACGGTTAAAAATTCAGTAACTTTCTCACTTTATATCCAGTGCCACTGTAATATAATACATCTGCAGGAGGAACCACAGGTTTCCATCGGGTGTGAGCAGAATTGGAAGAGTGGAACTGAGATTCTGGCCGCTTTTATTGAGGGCTTAGGAAAGAGACGGACTAATGAAGGGAATGAAATACAAGAGTGACAGTGTGTTCTACACTGAGAGGCTCAAGCCACCCTCCACAAAATGAGTTTTCCTAATGTCTTCTGATCGCAGAACGGTGGCTCTCCCCTGACATCTTTTCAAAGACAAGATCGAAGAAACTGCAGGGGACTTTAACTTCCAATTTCTCTCCAATGCAGCAGAAGGAAAACTCTGTGGGCCAATGCTCGAGCGTGAAGAAAATAAATAAAATGTTCCAACAGCTAAATGCCACGAACTGTTTTCTGTTTGTTTCTCGAGACCTGTCCAGCTGCAACAGCGGATTCACGGAGCTTCGTCGTGACGGGAATACAGCAAATCACTAACAAACTCTGCCGCTTCGAACAATACCCAACAAGGTGACTATGATTGTTCAGTGGTGCGTTGGCTATGCATCATTAGACAGGCTCTTGACCTGTGGCTGGCCAGAGCTTGTCACTTCTGAGATGGGTCTGGACTCACCTTGGGCTACAATATAAAGCCCAGTAGCATGTAGAAAACAGTCTTCGCCGTAATCTAGTCAGCCTGATTTCCTCTCCCCACCTCCTAGCGACTAAAAATGTGTTTCCTCAAGCAGACATGATAACCACTTTCCAATTTCAACTTCATCTTCAACCACCAATTTCAGCCAGTGTGGCTGTGACTGCAATATGAATCCCTGCATATATACAGGACATTACAGCCTCAAACAGGGCTGACCGCAAATGAGAGGGACAGCGGGAGGAACGTCGGGGGCTGGCGGTGGTTAAAGGCCAAGACTTTGCTCTCTTCCAGCCATCTGCTATTTCTTTCTATGTATTATTTAATACTTTTTAATTGACCCTTGACCCCGAACAAGTCGATGGATCGGTTGGTCTCTTAAGCGCTGTCCTACTTCCGAATCTTTGTGCCAAAGTCAAGGAGGTCTGAAATCCCGAAAGACCCCGAGCATGTTGGGTGAGCTTGGAAAATGCATTGCGGTAAGAATTAAGGCTGATTGCAGTTGAATGGAGCTTGATGACTCTTGACATTTTCACTGGGGTTTTGCAATCACACGCTGCTGCTGTTGAAGTTTGCGGCTGTGCAAACTCGAGCCTCCTTAAAACCAAATGTAAAATGCATCACACGCTCAAAAACACAATAGAATACGTATAGCACAAGCATTTATTCCTAAAGAAGTATATTCTTTACCGACATTATTGTGAAATGCTGTAAGTGATTTTGAAATTGAAGATTTAAATGCACACACTTCATTCAAATAATACTTTTTTAAAAAATGTTGATTAAAACAAATTATTACAATTCACACCTAGAAACAAACGAGCAAAATGTGCGCAAACTAAATTACTGTATAAAAATCAATTTTTGGTGCAATTATTAATTTGTATGCAGCCGCAGTGCATCAATAAAACAGTTTTAATA
>SOMO01000158.1:352263-365179 GCA_028128575.1 Paedocypris carbunculus
AAAGATGACGTGTTTCCGTTTATTTGTGATTGCTCCTGACGTGAAATACAAAAAAATAGGTGCTTATATTTACGCGCATATTTGAAATCGACAATTATAAGCACCCCCCAAGTATCTGCGTGATTAAAGTGTTAATCCTCAAATTAAAAGCTTAATATAAACAAGTTTAAAGGATACACAACATTCAAGCAGAACCGAATCGCATTTTATTTCATCAATAAAATTCACAGACACTACAATTTGAGTGGCAAGATACAGTTCTTTATGTGGTTACACAGGGATGTTCTTAGTGTATCTGTGTTGGTATTGATCATGTGAGCGCTGGGTTTATCACTAGCCCCCCAAACGTCTTCATACCGGAGGCCATTTTGAGCTCACATGATGATAATTCGAACAAGAAGGTTTCCACAACCACTACTTCACACACAAACACACACGTATGGTATACAGCATTTTAGGTACATGGAACCGAGTAGAACACTACAGTCCCTACAGGTCTAGTGTCTGAGAGAAGGAGCACAAGCCTGTTCTGGATATTTTTGCCATTTTTGTCACTGGTTTGTGCGTGTGTGTGTTTGAAGGGGAACATTAGCCGAGGGCCAGTGTGTGTGTGTGTGTGTGTGTGTGTGTGTGTGTGTGTGTGAGGGAGAGAGAGAGCTGTTTCAAATGCAAATCACCTGCTCCACTTCAGACAATACAGGCTTCTATCAAAGCAGCTTGTAAAATATCAGCACCCTGTGGCTCCATTTATAAAACAGGGACCCCAAACAGGGCTGGAGGAGAGAGGGGCCCCTGCACAAAAGTCTGAAGGGGCCCGACTTCCAGGACAAGCCCGTCTTAAGTGCCCTCCACTACTCTGCTGTTTTAACACAGGGTTTAATGAGAAAATCAAGCAAGGGACATTAACGCAACGCACATGTAAATAGCCACCACGCGCTAAAGTACAAGTAACACTTCTACGAGAGGAAGTGTGTGGAGTTCACTTCCTCCCTGTCTGAAACACCAGGCTGCGGTTCTGCTGCATTTGTGCTGCTGGTCCAGGTGCCTGATTTTGATTTAATGCTGTTGCCTGGAATGAGAAGAATTGGGTTCGCATCAGGGTCAGGACACGTTCTCCTCCTGGTCTTGTGGGTTTTCACTGGACGGTTTGTGTTTTGGTGTGATGGATTGCCAGTAGGTCTGAGCAGGCAAATGTGTGAGTTTGTGCCTCTAGCTTCCACACTAAAAACACTTGTACAGGATGTAGTTGACTACACAACAAATCGTTTGTGGAGTTCACATATTACCGTATTTACCTGAATATAAGCGCCCCTTTTGTTCCAATTCTCGATGCTCAAAAACTTGACGGGTGCCTATTTGTGCTTATTTAAAATATAAGTAACTCTTTTTCCATATTTCAAGTCAGGAGCCATCACAAACACAGTATTTGCGCAAATATAGGAACCCCCTTTTTTTCAAATTTCGGACTTTAAAAAACTTGGGGGTTCTTATAATCGCCAATTTTAAATATGCGCGAATATAAGTGCATATTTTACGTATTTCAAGTCAGGAGCAATCACAAATAAACGGAAACACGCCGTCTTTATGCAGCGGCATGTGCATCTATATAATGTTAAATAAGACAAAAGTGCATACAGTATAAGCTTTTATAGGCTCAATAACAATTATTTATTGAAGAATATACAAGTATTAGCCACGCTATGACACTTAACAGAGTCAAAAATAACACTGGAAGTAAGATTAAACACAGTCATTTATAGTACAACAAAGAGGGACTACAACCCACGATCGGGTAGCTTAGCTTAGCGGTAACAAACGGGTCGAATGTGTAATCGCAGAAAAAGTCAAAAATGAAGAACATGGGAAAGAAGTAAACATTTCGAGGAACAGACACAATCAAAACGCTTGGCCTGCTAAACAGGGGAGAATAATCCTTCGCTACGATTCTCTTCACAGGGCGTTGGATAAACAGAAAGCTTGACGGGCCTCCCACAGTTGCTCTGCATCTGCATCGGATTGGTGCAAAGGCTCTTGGGAAATGAAGTTCTGACCATTAGAATCGACTTTTTGTTATCTATTATTCAAGAAAAACGATTGATACGTGATAAACATGATACGAGTCACAAATTAGATTTGTTAAATAAAGAAATTGTATTTTTAAGAGAATATTAACTTAATTGAACCAGAAATGTAAAAACCCATTTTTTTTTACATTTTGTTGAGAAATTAGGGGGGAGCTTATATTCGCATAAATACGGTAAATGGAAATAGGCAATTTATGCTGTGGTGGCCTTCTGCTAATAATGCTTTTTTATTATTACAAAAATAAAGAAACATTGAGATGCATTATTTTGTGCCTGAAAAATTCCAAGGCGGTGCTTGTATTTGCACAAATTTGATACAGCAAAAAGCAAATAATTCACTGCAACGGCACAAATTCTGGTAGACAGACAACCTTCTGCCTGATTTTTTATGGCCTTTTAAGACTGAACGTGTGCTGTCTGCTTTTCAGTGCTAACTGAGTTTTCCCACTGTAAATACTTATTGGGATTCCGTTCAGACCCTTGACTGTGTGGATTATTAAGCTTGTGTTATCTTTCAGTGTGCAGCTCCTGTCTCCTCCAGATACTCATTATGTGTTTTATGTGTCAGATCATGTGTAACACACCACAATGCATTATCAGCCATTAGTGGGGGGGAAGGCTCCTCTGGGGGGTCCGATCATGTTGACTGATTTTCATTATTTCATGTTTGAAGCATTAGCCTGCGAGATTGAGAGAATGTGTTGCTGTGTAGATGGATAGATGTTGGGTTATTTATACCTCAGGACCCTGAAGTGCACGTAATGGCAGCTCCGCATCGTCCCGACAAGAGAGACGGCTGGCTTTCCCGCGCCGGGCTGGGAGAGGAAGGGTTTGATCCGTTGATGGAGGAATAGCATATGCTTTTCATGAGTTTCTGTATCTTATAGAAGGAGAATATGCCGTATTTACGCCAATAAAAGCACCCCTAGTTTATCAAGCTCAAAATACATGTTCATTAACAGGTGAAAATTTCACCTTTCTTGGTGTTCTGTCCAGAAACCTAAATTCTTTTTTTTAAGAAGACTTTTTTATTCATAGATAAAAAGTAGACACGTTAAATGTTATTTCTAAATGTAGAAGAGTATATCTCCAGTAGGGGGTGCTATTATTTCACTTGATATGTCCATATATGGGCGTATAGTGGTTTTCACTGTGGACTTTCATCGCCTTTGACACAGACACAGAGTTTGCCATCTTTTGTATTTAGTTAATTATATTTTTATTGCTTCTGGTGTTATTCAGCCACTGCTAAGTGTCGCTGTGTGGATAATGTTTATTTCTGTTATTCAGGTAAATTTGTTGTTGATTATATTTTAGATTCAGCTGCATGTGACAAGTTCCACAGTTCAAAGGTTTTGCCAAAAGCATTTGTTTTGCTAAAGAGATAAATTATCCCCTAAATTATTTCTTAAAGACTTACCAATTGATTATTGATTCAAATCACTTGAGTATTTGCTCTACATAAGAATTACTAAAAGTGCTCATTCATTTGTCAGATAAAAATTAATGTAAAACTTACCCTATTTGAGCTCAACACAAACAATGCTTGTCTTGTCTGACATCTCGAGCGCTTCCTACTGCAGAATTTGTTCAGCGTGGTGTTGCTGTAGGCTTTACTTGCACATCCAGCCGACTAAGAGCCTCTTTATAGGATTTAGATCATGGCTTTTGATTTATTCTCTGTTTTCCGGAGTTTTCAGCCGATTCTTGCTGATCTTGCTGATATTTTTTGGTCATAGCCATGGTTTGATTTCGGATTTCACAGATTCTCTTCTAGTGTCTAAACACCAACACTATGGACTATTGTCTCGATCTACATACAATAATCACAGCCACAGCCTTTTTTATTTAATGAAAATTGACAGTGTATTTCCGTCGTTCTGAAGAACCACAAGTTCCGCGTCGTTCTGTGACACATTATCTGTATTTCAATTTTCATAAAAGCAATTAAATGAGCATGATTGGTTTAGTTGCCTGCTTGGACGTAAAAAGGCCACTTGATGGTCGCTTCACGTCTGAATCACGATGAACCTTTCAAGAAGTCTGTCCATGTGCAAACCACAGAGTGATATGAATGATTTATTGGCATATTATCTTCTCTGAAATCGCCAAGCTATACCTCCATTATTTGAATGCATGAGGAAATCAGCTTGAAGAATAAACCTCTCTCTGCTGTCTGTCTGGGTCTAATCCAATAGGGAGTGATTAGATAGGGCTGCTTTCTGCTGGTATAAGAAGCTCATTGTATAGCGGCTGAATGGAGCGTAGAAGTGTTTGCTTCTAGAGAATCACGGGACCGTGCTTTTCTTCTAAACGCATTCCTCTACCTATGGCATGTACATGTTAAGTGTTCTTTATATGTTTCTTATTTGCAAGTCTTTCTTGATAATACATCTCAGGTACTTTATCGATAAAAAATTGGAACACGAATGCCTACTTTTTTCATAAAAATAGTGGAGGGAGATACGCGAGTCAACATATTAAAATTTAAAATCGTTTAATGGTTGATTTAGTTTCAGAAAAAAAATGAGAGACACAAATTGAAAGATTATAAGGGACAATATACCAGTAGTTTAAGTAATGATGACACTGATCATGTTTTAGCAATGATAACAGATAAATAAAAATAAAATAAATAAACTTGAACTTAAAACACAAAAGAGGTTGGGGGACACAATAGGGGTTGTGGGAAATGTAGTTTAAACACATAACTACATTTAATAATGCGTAGAAAGTGCTAACAATTGCAGAGTATGATGGTAATTTTAGATAATAGATTTGTGTTTTTGATTATGAAAAATAATAATATGTTGCAATCATCTTTGAAAATCATTGGGAAACATGCAAAGTAAGAATAAAAGCAATAAAGCAATGTCCTAAAAGGTTAAACATAAGTGTGCGCTTACGCATCTTTTTGAAAGTTCAGAATAGTTCAATACTACAGAACAGCTCAAGCTGCATGTGAAACCAGCAAACTAAATTTTAACTCATTGTATTAACGAATAGGAAGGCTGCACAAGTTAGAAGCCCGGAACCAAACCTCACCTGCAACAAAGCATCACTACTATTATTATTGTCTTCGAGATATTCAAAGCGCTAATAGTTTTTTTCTTGCTCGTTTCACTCACCTGCTGAGGTCCTAAGTGATCCGGAAGAGTGTCGATACGATCGGCATGGAGACAAAATCACTTGAGGAATAACGTACTACCGGGACCAAATCGGGTTCTCCCTAGGTTTTTTCTTCTCACCCTGCCAGAGAGGTTTTGTTTTTCTAGCCATCTAGTCGCAATCTAGCTTGCTCTTCTGGGTTTAGCTCATAGTCTCAACACCAATGAACGATGGACATTTTTCTTTTTTAGCTCTTTTTCCTCATTTTTAACACTGATAATCAATGGACATTTTTCTTCTTTAAAGACTCTTTTATTCCTAATTCCACATAGCGACAGCATTGGTGTGGGACTAAGAAAAGAACTATATAAAATAACTTGAACTTGAACTTAAATGGCGGGCCAAGGTCAAGCGTAAGGAACGAGTAGCTTTTAAAATGCTGTTCTTTTAGAAAACAAAACTGTTGCTGGTGTTTGCTCAGGGCCTCTTCCTCACGCCGCTGCGATGAGCCTTTGGTGGTTTCCGGTCTTTATTTTAGTTGGTGGTTGAACAGGTCTGCGTCAACAAAGTGTGTTTTCTCTTATGAAAGCATGGGAGATTCTAGTTTATTAAATGAGTTATTAAAATGTATATATACGACTTCTAGGTTCTGTGGTTTTGTGGTTTAGCAGTTCCAGTTGGCGTCATTAGTTTTTATTGGGGTTACGGCTTTAAACGGGCACCTGTGCATTAGTGATGTGGATTTGTTTAAGGGCAATGCCACTGGTTGGATTGTGTGCGTAGAGGAATGCGCTCGCTGTAGTGGCTGAGCAAAGGAAGTATATAAAAATCTCAGGTTGACAAGAAGCAGATGGCAGGATCACAAACAATTACAACGTCGCTGTTCTCTTCTTAGTCTTCGCTAACAAGAAATATAAAGCTGTAAACATGTGAAGAACATGCGACTGTTAAGGGAAGAGAGGGAACTAAAAGATTAATTAAGAGTAAACCTTCCAATTCTGTTCGGTTGTACGGAGCTGGAGCGAAAACACATGCAGGACCAGTGCAAGACAACAGGTAAAATGAACAGGGCTTCTGGGAAATTAAATTGATGACAAATTCGGGACTTTACAACAAATTTACAACAAGGGACTATAAGGTGTTAATTGTTGATCAATCAAATGTATAAAATAAGTCACCAATTCCAAGAAGACTATTGCAAATATGTATCTATTCACAGTTTTTTCATTATTGAATATAATTTTTATTGTTGAAAGTACTATTAAATTCTTGAAATAACATGAATTGAAGAATAAATGTAAAAATTGGGCATATGTGAAAGTTTTTTGCAAATATAATGGTCTTCAGCAGTCACTCTTTCATTTTCATTGAAGTGTGCAATTTCATGGACAGAACTAATAGCGGCTTGTCTTCAACAATAATCATTGAGACCGACGAGTAGTCATCTGCTTCCACACACTGCTAATGTCATGTGCTATCACCCTCTACATTTCTCTGTTGTTTGTGATATATTTAGTGATCACACAAGTCGGGCTTTGTCTCGGTTGCCAAAAGTTTCACAGAAACGTCATCAAAAATTTTTCTGTGGATTTATCTTTGGGCAAAGTTCCTCATAGTGGCTAAGAAGAGATGAGAATTCCTCATTGATAAGAAGAGGCTTATTCTGGCCCTGACCGGTAAGTCTGACGTTGTGGTGTATATTAAAAAACAGTCTTAAAGGTCTGTCGGAATAAATCCTACAGTGCTTAAAATAAAGATGTAAGTGACATTACACTGCATTTGTGTTGTCTTTTAAGCGTGAGATCCTTATTTCCCCCCAGTAATTGGTTGTACAGAAGCAGAACTGAATACACTGAGGTCAAAGGTCAGGAGTTTCCATGGTAGCAAGATGTCTTCACAATATTATATCATAAGCCATCATAAGCTAGATACCCAAGACGCTGCTCATTATGCAAAACTAGACAAATCAGATCAGAACTGATAAACTCATCTCATCATTACTCTCGAATTCAGAGAAAGGATCAATGTTCAGCGTGCCAGCTTGTAGATAACAGAGTGTCTTTTGTTGAGAGGGGCTTGCAGTGTGATTGCCCATCGGGCTTCTGGGTGTATTTTTTCTCTTTTCACAGCTCGTGCTGCTGTGGCCTTTGTGTCAAGAAACTGTGTCCAGGGTGAAGTGTGAGTGGCCTTTTAGCAACTGAGAGCTAGACAGAACCATAAATAACAAGTCTGTGTTGCTCTTAAATTGTCTAGATGCATATTGTGCATAATGAATAATAATAATAATAATAATAATAATAATAATAATAATTCTTTTGATTTTTATTTGTACAAGCCAATTCCATAATTGTTGAGGGCTTCCACCCATCCTTCCAGTTTTCATCTGTTCATCCATTTCTGGGTCAAGGGAAGCCATAGCCAATCCCAGCAGCTTTAGGCCTGAAGCTCATGTAATGAATGATAGAAATGTCAGTTCTGTGACTTTGGGCCGCAGAACCACAATGCAGCTCCCCACCACTAGTTGACACTGATGAAAGGTTCTTAAAACAAACAAATGAAGATGAAAGTGCATACATTTATATTAATGGCAAAAATATCCAACGTAAGTTTCTATGAAATGTTTCACATTTTCGTTTTCTAATTTTTTTCGCTTGCAATCTTTACTTTTTTTTTTTTTTTTTGCAAAAATTCAGGAATATATCTGAAATTAGAGAAGAAAGAAAAAAAGATTGCAAGCGAAAAAAAAAATGTGAAGATTGGAAGCGAAAAAAACAACGACATTTTAGCCTATTGAACTTTGTAAGTGTAAAGTGTACTTAGTTAAGTATTTAGTTATTAAATACTTCCTAAATCATGATTTGGATTGGCTGAAATAATGTTTGTTTTAATGGGCTGCAGGCCACTTCTTATTTGGAAAATTTGGGCCCTGAGGTCAAAAAGGTTAAGAACCCCTGATATAGACCGTGTCAGTTTGTTTGACATAAATGTTGTATACATTTCCAATTTCAATATTCAGCTAAAAGAAGAAAAAATAGATAAACAGATAAATTATATTTTATGAAGCCCAGCTTTTTTGGCTTTTGACAAGGGAAAAGCATATCTATTTTTGAGCTGCTATTAGTGAGTAATGGCTTAATGCATTTACTGATTAATGCATTTAGAATGGGTTGGGCGGATTCTTTTATGCCAATCTTCAGCTTCACATTAAAGACATTGTGGCATTTTCAAGCCCAAATACCCTGCAAAATGAAAAGGTGGGTAACCTCCATCTGTCTAGATTTACTCGTCTTTGGAGTTGGTTTTGTTGTTTTGTAGAGGAAGCCGTTTCTCCCCCAGCTGCTGATGTTTGAACAAACCAGGGCCAATCAGACGTGATCCTATTGATCACAGTAAACCTGAGGGAAGTAAAATAGAAATATCCTCAAGCTAGTAACACATTCGTGGTGTAACAAAGAACAGGATCAGGCTATTTTGATGGGCTTTTTGTTTCACAGACTCCTCAGATAGACGCGTTCTGCGCACACACCCCCAATCGCCTAGAAACACAACACAAAAATGATTCCCCAGTGCTTGCCATGATGTTACTCAAACACAAAATGTTGACTTAAAAATGTAGGGCAACCAGCTCTAAACCAAGATTATTTACTCAACCTCTCTGATTGATGGGGAACCAAATAATTTTTGAAAGTTCAATGAACTTGAAAAGAAGAGTTGAGCCTGTAAAGTCCAGTGGGACACATAAGCGGTGATGAACAGTGCATTTGTGAAGGCGGTGTGACTGAAAGATTGATTTGCTCAAGACTGGAAAAGAGCAAAAGAAAGTGAAGAAAAAAGTTCCAGCTTTGTTGGAATAGTAGTATGATTTTGTACTCTGCATTTCATCCTTCCAACTATTGAAGTGAACACTCACATAAAAAAGTGAACTTTTCAGCATTGCCAATAAGGACCATATTGAAACTGTGGTCTGCATTTAACAATCCATTGATGTGAACATACACAAACCCGGAGCAGTGGGCAGTCTTAAGCCGTGGTTCCCGGGGGGCTTGTGTGTTTTGTTGTCTTTCTCAAGGAAGACATCTCCCTATCACCTCCTATATAGGGAGCAGATAAGGTCCAGTGTCTTGCTCAAGAACACTTCAGTTTTGTTACCTGTTGGTCCCAGATTCAAACCTTAGACCCTTTGGTCCCATGTCCCACTCTCTAACAAAGGTAAAGTTAATTTGATTCGTTACCAAACCACAAGTTATGTATAACAGTCCTAGTCTGAGGAAGCAACAGGTTCATTAAGAACACCTGGACAATCATTTCCTAGCTCTACACCTGAACCCAATTGTGGCTGTGTATTTAACAGCACTGCTAGGAAAGATCCAGAGCCGTGTAGGTACAAAAACTGCTCAGGGTCCTGCGACTGATGATGACGTGATCTGATTGGCTGTAAGTTGGCACAATGACATGTAAGATGGTATTTGGTCCAGACGAGTCACGTTGGCAGATGACGTGTGAGATGGTTGATCCTGGTGTAATGTGAAGCTTTAAAACAATTCTAATCTAGAACTTTCGCTATAAAATACATGTTTTCTATACAGTCACACTTTCACTTGCATAATAATAATGTCAGACACAACAAACAGTAATGTCAAACACATATTCAAATTATAAAAACGACATTATTAGTTACAAGTGCAATCAACTTTAGGTTTCAAAAGGAAAACGTAAAACGAAAACGAAACATGACGAGCCTGAGAACATCTTGATGATACGTGGTTGGTCCAAGTTGTGTAACCGTGGTGTCATAGCTGAGCCATTTTGGTACCTACACCGGTTATTGAAGTTACGGACATCCTGTGTGTTTCCTGTTTGTTGCCATTCCAGTATGGCTTTCTCTCGTTTTTCCTGTATTCTTGTCCTGATTTCTGTGATTAAAGTTTGGTTACCCGACCCTGCCGCATTCTGATCATTCCTGGCGTGACACACTGGTAGATGACTCAAAAATGGCACAAGCGAGTTACAAATTGAAACAGACAGGTGGTTTATACCCATAATACGTCTGAAGCTTTTCCAACTTCAGGAGAAAAACAGGATATGTATCACACAATAGCCTTTTACTAAGGAGAGTACAAAATAGTTGATCAATAAACATTTACAAAGTCCTGGACGTCAAATAACTGAACAAACATAACTTTTTGAGTTGACCCAACTGAATTACAATTGAACACTAAAGGGTGTCAGACATGTTTCAAACTGTATTAGCTGTAGTGTCTGGAGCAAAGCTTCCAGGTAAAACATGGGGCATTGCTGAGCAGAGAGAGATTAAGTGCATCTCAGTGTCAAGCTAATCTTGAAGCCCACGGGCAATTGTATTTCACCCCAGGAGTGTGAGAGCTCAAAACGCCAGCCAGATCAGGAGAGCCGGATATTCCGATATCAGACAAATGCTTCCTCGTAGCCTGGAGATGAAGCTGGAGATGTCTTCTTGTTCCGTCTGGATAACCTTCAGAAAGAACATAGAGTTCGAGTGCCGTGTGTAACTTGTACTGACTGCATTAGTAAACAAATGCAAAGACTGAAGCCAGTGGGCTGGTTGAAAGCGGTGTGCTGTGGGGGAGTAATGGGTTTGTATTGGTTTATTGACTTGCCCTCACAGCTGGATGTATTCAGATGAAAAGACATGTTCCTTAAGTGCTGACTGCACATCAGAAGAGAGGCTAAAGAAAACAAAAGAAGCTTAAAGTCCCTCCCAGCACATACAATTCACACACTCTCACTCCAAAGAGCCTATTTTGAACAACACTAGCCTCAAGTAGAGAGAACCCTGGTGGACAATAAATTGGGATGCAAAATGTGCTTCTCCGTGTGGGAATAAGAAAACAGCGGTTGCCTCCAAAAGCCTTTGTTTTGCAGAGCGAATGTAAATGTACCTCCGAATGGTCATTTATTTCTCTGACTGAAGATGACAAACTAATTCAATTTCATTTTAATAGATCTGCTGTTTGTGTGATGACTTGCATAAACATCCCACCAACCTGCTTCTGTCAAACGTGAAGTTCCTTATCTTTCATTTGACGTCTGATTTACGGAGTCTAATACCTTCTCATGAATTTTAATACATATCTGATTTGTTGCGGGAAAAAAAAGTCTGTCATCAATATTTAAACTACAATAAAGAACCTTTGCGGTCCCTAAGAAAAAATGCCCTTTATTTCCACATTTTCGACAGAATCTAAAATGAATCTGGAAGAAGTTGGACTCAATCCCTCCCGTCTCTGGAAAGGGTTTAGCGTGAGTAGCTCGCACTCGACACACAGGCTCCATGCTGTTGTTTTTAACGATAGCAGGTCTGATTAGAGCGGAGTGCAGAGAACAACAGCCACGTAAATCAGCCCCCCAATGTGCCGCCTGTCCGTCTGGAGCTCTGTGAGGGCCCTCCTGCTCCATAATCAAAGCCGGGGAAATCAGTAATCACGCTAAAGCCTTTCACGGTGTGCACCAGCCCCACATTTCTACTCTACTGCACACAAGCTGGACGCGGAAAGTGAATAGGCAGGTAGTGGCTACTGAAAACTACAACAAGAGTTGAGTAATGGTGTGCTACAAATCTCTCAGTTTAATCAATGTTGGGTTGCAGTGAATGGCACTTGTGATCCAATCCGCTTCTATGATTTTCTAAAAGTTAGTGAGAAGACTTGGATTTTCTGGATGGAATTAACTTTTACCTAGGGCATTCAAGTACAGGATTTAGTACTTGATATGTACTCATTATAGACGTATACACAAACAGGATATGACGTAAGCAATTTTGCTTTGCTTGTTTTGCTTCTCTCCAGTTTACCTGCTCTTTTCTGAGATCTTGGGTGGGTGGGANCTCCAGTTTACCTGCTCTTTTCTGAGATCTTGGGTGGGTGGGAAAACAGACGGTCGAATAGACAGACATACAGGCAGATATGGTCAATCAGATGGATGGATGAATGATGCACAATGACTCAGTGAGTGCTTTTTAAAAGTCATGTGCGATTTCAAATTTATAGAAGTTCAGCAGCGTTGGATTTTTGGCTTCTATGTAACCTTATAGAGAAGAATGGCATGTAGGAGGAAAAGACCTTCTCAGTCTGTCAGTGGTGCAGGGCATTGACAGTAGACGGTTGCTGAAGCTGCTTTTCTTCTTGAAGGTGAGGCTGAGCAGTAGATTCCTTCCTATGTAGAGCATCTTCGTTTTCTGTCCAGTCCAGATTGACGTTGTAATACGTCAATCTTGGTGTTGCAAACACGACACATGCATTTTCATAATGCGACAAGCATTTTTATAATTTGCATAGATTCTGAACAAGTCATGCCAGGGCCATACTGCAAGTACCAGTGACACGCACTGGTTAAAGTATAACGGGAGCTTGGACCAAGATGTTATGCAGGAGCTGCATGCCTCCTGGAAGGATATCAATGGTGGTTCAGGAGCAACCACTAACTTGAATGAGTGGATATGAAATACTTAGAGGGTTAAATTCATCAACGTCCCATCTTCAGAGGTGGCCTAATCTCAGGATACTACTAGCCACAGTATGATTGTGCTGTTTTCACCCATCCAGTGAAGTGCACATACACAAACCCTAAGTCATGGCGCCCGGGGGGCATGTGGGGTTCAGTATCTTGCCCAAGGACACTTAGCTGCAGAACCAGCCGTAGGGGAACCTCTCGAACAGAAGTCCTAGGCCCCTACCACTTCCCCGGGT
>SOMO01000159.1:12064-26036 GCA_028128575.1 Paedocypris carbunculus
CATGACCTGTTGATGCGACTGTCAAGGACGCGCTTCTCATTGGCTGGTTTAATCAGTTACGCAACCGAACGCGTGCACCGTGTTATCAAGCGAAACGATAGAATATCTTAATGTTTACGATTGAGACACCGGATGTTGTTTATTATATTTGCGACTTCACTGCGCCAAATAAATAACGGTCCGCTTCCCCGCCCCGCCCCCTCCTCCGTCCCGTCCCGTGTGTCGGTGGCGTACGTGCGGGATGCGACTGCGGCATTAGGGTGTCTTACTTTGGGGTCTTTCTCGTAGTAGTGCTGCTGGGTTCGGATCCATCTCCCCACCAGGTGGTCGCGGACGGTGTGCGCCAGCGCGAAGTAGTAGTCGCGCTTGGTGGCGACATTTCGGTCCTTCACCAGAGTGAAATGCAGATGGCGATTAAAATTGGTCTTGAGGTCTGCGACGTTCTCCACCCCGGCGAGGCCTCGCACGGAGATCTGCTTCCTCTTCTCCTGGTCCGTCAGCGGCTTGGACATCTTCTCGCAGACTGTTATATAATGTGAGGAGACACCGGTCTACGTGATGCCTGCAGACGCGCGTCACCGTGGCCCGCAGCTGATGCTCGTCGGGGGCGCGCACGCACCTCGCGCTCTATATATGACTGTAGATTCGCGAGGTGGGCGTGTCGTAAGAAAACAGACCAATTGTTTATAGCCGTTTGGATTTTAACTCCACTTGTGAGAGTCATAAAACATTCCTATTTTAGACATTATACATTTAACAAAGGCGACATGTTGGATTAAAACATCATGAAATATTGATCTTGAACTCCAGGTGAACTCTTGAACATCCGAATTTCACTTCTGCTTTTTAGCTCAGTGTATGAAAACGGACTTAAACGTCTTCAAGATATTAATTTCAAAATTTAATAATATAAACTAATCAATACAAATGACAATTAAGTCAGATTTAAAATTCACACTCACCAAAATGCGAGACAACATGCGGTCACCATGCCAACTTTTATTTGGTAGAATGCAATATTACAAAAATATTGAAATACATTTGGTGGAAGGCAATCAACGTTAAGTTCTTTTTTTAAATACAACAAATCAAAGAGAGACCTGATAAGAGCACAGAAGTATAAATGCTCGACACCCAAAACTAAGCCAATGATTTAGAACATTCTACAAACAGTTTTAATAATGCTGGAGCAAAATTCAATTCTAGAAGTGGATTCAACAGGTTGGAATGTTGCTAATCGATTCTTAACGCTTTATTGTTCGAGTCTGCGTTCGAAAGTCAAAGAAAATAAAGAATCACGCTGGCAAAAATCATAAAACAAGCCAAACATTCTCCGCACTTCGACATTTTAACCAGCAGAACACGTTCTACCGACAAGCAAACACTAGTTTAAAAATCAACTGAAGCGTATACACATTTATACCACGTTACGCCTCTCTCACACACACACACTCAAATTCTGTGTCTAAACTGTGAAGACAANACAGACAGAGAAACACACACACACACACACACACACACACACACACACACAGACAGACAGAGAAACACACACACACAGACAGAGAAACACACACACACAGACAGACAGACAGACACACACACACACAGACACACCTACACACAGAGACACAAACACACCTACACACACAGACACACATTCTGCTTGTGACGGGGTCTGTAGGCGAGTTCGAGCAAATCAAACCATCTCATCGTCCAAAACAAAAGTAAAACTACAAAAATAGCCGCTAGTGTAAAGTTCCTGTAAAGTTGTGATGTGTAAAAAGTTGTAAAGCCGCTTGTGGTTCCACGTTCCTGAAGCAACAGAGGAACCGGCAGAACCGGACAGACCTGCTTCATCTGCTCCACCTCTCACTAAAGCAACACACAACTACAGCCAATACTATAGAAAGTACTAATTACAGTGAAGTACATAGAGTAAATAAAACAAGAAAGAAATGTGATAAATAAACAGCACTATACGCGTTTATATTCTAGTAAATCTGATGTATTATTCTACACAGACAAAAAAAGGTTATATAAATACTATGCATATAGTCATTATATAAATTATACAATATTATATATATATTTAACATGGGTTGTCAAACTATTATTTAACTAGTTAATCGCACTTTTTAAACTAAAATTATCGTGTTTTGTTTATTGCAGTTATTGTATCATAAATGTATATAAATCTGACTGAATTTATGGGAACTTAGAGCTTGAGTTCAAGTTCAAGTGTATTTATATAGCGCTTTTTTTAGTTCAAGACCAACACAAAGTCGCTATGTGAATTAAGAAAAATAAAAGAAGAAATTCGTCTTTAAAGAAGAAAAATGTCAATTATTTATCTGTGCTCAAAAATTTGGGAAAAATAGTTTAAAAAAAAAAAAAAAAAAAAAAGGAAAAATGTCCACTGTCCATTGTCATATTAGTGCATTGACGTTAGTGGGTCCGAATTTATAAAAATCTATAAATCACCTTACGTAACGGATTATTTTCACGGTGTCACTGTGCTTGTTTGTCGTGAAACAAGTACAATTACATTTTTAAACACGTAGTTTCAAATTCGTGTTTTTTTTTAAGATTATATAATATTACTAGAAATTCATGTAAAAAATTTACCCGATAATCTCAGTGATGGTGTGAAGCACGTTTGCACTTGTATTAACAGTAGATTTTTATGTGCTGATCAATGATGATGTTTAATTAAATCCCAAATCTAAATCAGTTTATATAAATGCTGCTTCTCAACTCTGGTTCGTTACATGGTTTAAGCAGATTTCTACCACAATATACCAACAGGAGATTAATATATGTTTGAGAATTAAGCTTATTAATTTTAAAGACTTGATCTAACAACAAAAACATACACAAATGTTTCTAAATTTGTAATATTTCTTTTAAAGCACCATCTGAATCTGAGGACCAACGATCTGCAGTGAAAACTCACTCAGATCCTTTTACCACAAGTTGTAAAAAAAAAAAAAAAATAATAAAAAATAAATAAAATATTGTACTCTTTTACTTTTAGAGCTCCTACCAAATTAATTTGTTTTAATTTAGCTTTTACGTTGAATGTTTTTTTTCATGGAAAATTCTTCTGGAAAATTCAAAAGGTAGTTTTATTTATTTGGACATTTTTTTTCCTTGAGATTCCTCATTCAAACACGTTTTCTTTTCCCAGTCTTATTGTTTTTTTCTTAACAAAAAAAGGAAAAAATGGCCCCTAACATTGTTGCAGTTTAACCCTGTGGTGACAAAAAATGTATCGAGTATTAATTTTTTTTTTTAAGTATCGCATTCAGGTTGCTATTTCCAGTACTGTGACAACACAACGCTGCACAAAACTTAACAGACCTCACCCATCGTACCCAGCCCAGTGTCGGCTGTAAAGGTCATCAGGGTGAGCTAAAGGTCAAGCAGGGGTCAGAGGGACTCACGGGCAGACTGGAGGGTCGTCCCTGCTCCTCCGGACCGTTCTTGCTGGAGCCCAGTGCTGGGTTGGATGAAGGGGCTGAGGACTGGGAGCTGAAGGAGTCTTGAGACAGCTCCTGATGGAAACACAGCAACCAGAGATTCGTCAGGTCCACGCCACAGCCGAGATTATAGCCCAGTAATATTCCACAAACTCCAGTAGGTTATTCCGATAAAGTTATTCATTTGATAAAATTATTAAAATGAATTTCTTAAAATAAAATTAATAACCTGAAATTTATGGTCTTCCATAAAGATTTGTCCTCTCAAAACCACATACCGTATTTTATAACTCAAAGACACACCCGATTTTTCTAATTTATAGCAAATATTATAGAGGAATACTATTCCAGAAAAAAAATGTAATTAATAATCTAAAATATTTGGTCGTCCACAAACAAACAAAAAAATATAACATTATATTTATATTAGGGGTGGGCGGTACACCGGTATTAACGTGAATACCGGTATTAAGATGTGCCACGATATGAATTTTGCAATACCGTGGATACCGTGATAATTCATGAATGATTTTTATATAAGTATATAAACACTTTAATACAGTATAATACATTCGTTTCGTTACAAGTTGTAACTTACAACTATCAATGACGGCACGGACATTGCTAATCGAACACAGAAAGCAGTGTAACAGACTGAATTAATAGATCACACACGTGACGCACATACGCGTGCCGCTCCGTTTACTAGTGCGCTGTCTCTTTAAGAGGAGAGCGGCTGTTTTAGTTTTAGTTTTAAAGACACGCGCGAGACAATCTGCTTGTTTTATTTTGTCTGTTTTTTTTAACAAAGTCTGTTTTCGTTTAGAAATCATGGTTTCACGCGCGCGAGATAGAAAGCGAGACAGCGCTTACGCACGAAGACCAGTAGGCAGCCGCTCGCTCTCTCTCTCGCCCGCTCCCTCTCTCTCACCCTCTCTCTCTCTCTCTCTCTCTCTCTCTCTCACTCTCTCAATTATGTTAATATGGTCTACTAAAATGTAATGCCCTAATACCGCGATAAAATACCGATACCGTCTGTACAGTAGAAAATACCGTGATATGAATTTTAGCTCATATCGCCCACCCCTAATTTATATATTATATTACTTAAAATATAATATTATATTTATCATATATTTGGTCTTCCATAAAAACATATCCTCTCGAAATGACATTCCGTATTTCATGAACTTTAAGGCGCACCAGTATTTTCAAACTTATAGAAGATATTGTAGTGGAAAACGAATTCAGTAATGAAACAAGAAATATTATATATATCAAAATTACATATCGTATTTTCTGGACTATAAGGCGCATCAGATTTTTCTAATACTATAGAGCAGGGGTCGGGAACCTTTTTGGCTATGAGAGCCATAAACACGGCATATTGGTAGAAATGAAGTCCAAAAAGCAATACCTGTTTAAAACTAAATACAAGTAAATCTATGCATATTTGTAAAACCAATATGAAATGCAGGACAACAAGTCTTTCAACTCGTTTTGTTGTTTCAACGCTGTTATTAAATGTAAAATGTCTTCATACTCGTGTGGCTCGTTTTCATCTTTTAATTCTGACAAAACAAACGTGCGGTCAAGACCAGAAACACGGTGCACATCCAGAGGTTGTTTCAACTCTTTCAGGACCCCCAGGTCAAATAAACTCAGACATATACAAATACATTTCCGATAAATCAAACACAAATAAAATTTATGTAAAATCGGAAGGGCATCCATATAAACTTGAACTTATTTTACAACCTTTAACTTACTTTACCCCACGTTAAGCAATGAACTCATCCCCTACAACACGCGGCTTGCAAATGAAATACGTCTAGCACACACGAACACGCAAAGCCTGGTGTTTGTACAGGGACACAACTTTGATAGTTGAGAATGCAAGCGTGAAATTAAAAACGAAACAAAAATGCTTAGAATTCTGTTTGTTTTTATGAATCTACATTTGATATTTTTAAAATCTGATTCCATACAGAAGCTGCTTTGTCTCTCTCTCTCTATACATAGGCAAATTACTCCATTCGTGAATACTGAATAGCCATCGTCTTGAGCG
The DNA here is from genome assembly GCA_028128575.1 of Paedocypris carbunculus. Taxonomy (NCBI): domain Eukaryota; kingdom Metazoa; phylum Chordata; class Actinopteri; order Cypriniformes; genus Paedocypris; species Paedocypris carbunculus. The sequence goes on from SOMO01000159.1 coordinate 17,615, forward strand.
TTTTTGGTAGCGAACTACTGAATATTAAAAGAAGGGCTGGGAAGTTAACGTCCTGACGTCACGACAACGTTGCGCATTATCCAATAGAAAACATGAAGTTGTCCGGAGGACAGCTGTGATTGGCTCCAGCGCAGGCAACCACGAAATGAATGGATTGAAATATCGGAGAACGTTTTAAATTTTTTACGTTATTATGTATTTTTAAAGCTTTGTCTAAGAGTCATATGCAGCCACCAGAAGAGCCATATATGACTCGCAAGGAGTCATAATGGAACTTCCATAAAAAAAATCGTGTCAAAATTACATACCATATTTTCTTTACAGTAAGGCGCAACAGATTTGTTTCCAATTTATAGCAGATATTATAGCAAAATACTATTCAGGAAAAAAATGTGATTAATAACCTAAAATATTTGGTCTTTCGTTAAAATATATCACATCAACATTATATACCGTACCTACCAGACTATATGGTGGACCCGATTTTTCTTATTTAAAGCCAATGTTTTAGCGAGAATACCATTCCAGAAATTAAACAATTAATAACCTACAATATTTTGTCTTCCATAAAAATCTCAAAATTCCTCTCAAAATTACAAATCGTATTTTCTGGACTATAAGGCGCACCAGATTTTTCAAACTTATAGCAGATATTATACTAATCAAATACTAAATGATTGGTACTAAATAGAAACATTTAGCAAAATTGTGAAACTAATCAAAAAATAAAATATATTAAAAACCTAAAATAATTGGTATTCCAAAAAAAAAAACATTGTGTCATAAAGTATTTTCTGGACTATAAGGCGCATCAGATTTTTCAAACTTTTAGCAGATAATAGAGCAGAAAACTATTTCAGAAAAAAATGTGATTAATAATCTAAAATTTCTGCTTTTCCAAAATAATATACCACAGCAAGATTATGTACCTTATTTACAAGACTATAAGGTGTATTAAATGTCCCTTTCCTAATTTATGCATAATTAACGGCACTTTTTTCCAAATTATAAGCCGCACGTGTCAACATTTAAACATTTGCTTATTTGCTTATAGTCAAGAAATAGTACATTTAAAATATGAACATGCTTCTGAACAAAAATGTTTTACAAAATATGCTTTAAAGAAAATGTTACACAATATACATTTCAAATTTCTCCTCGGCGAGACAGCTGAAGCACTGCATTCTGGGATCTGTAGTTTTAGAGTAATCAGTGCAGGGTTATTAATGCGGATAACAGCTCCATAATAAACATAAAAAACTGATATTACAAGAGCCATGTAGAATTGGAGTTTGTCCAATTTTATGCCATCTTAGCACCAATGGCCGAAATAAAAGAAATGTTTATGAAAAAAAGAAGTTTAATGAAATGTGAAATTGTGAACAGAAATGACTTTTATTGCCAAAAAGTCATTTCTGTTCACAATTTCACACTTCACAAAACTTTATTTTTAGCAACAGACAACGATCAACAAAGGACGAGAACTTCTAAAAACAAAAGTAAATCTTTCATCGTGTTGATTTATGATTAAAAATAAAAAACGCTCAAAAATGATTTTAAATGTCTGCTATACAAATAAGCTTTTTTTAGGCAAGACAAATGACAAAGTTCTTTGTCTTCATGATTCTGGCCATTTCTGCGTCTCATAAATCAAATAAAATTGTTTATAATGTTGATTTCTGATAAAAAAAAACGCTCCTAAAAAATTCTTTAAAATGTCTGCTATTAAATACAGTAATCCCTCGTTTATCGCGGTAGATACGTTTCAACCTCGACTGCAATAGGTGAATTTTTGCGAAGTGGAGGCACAACATTTACGTATTTATTTAACACTTATTCAGACTTTAAAAACACTTTTTATCACGTATTCTTTATTAAAGTAATGTTAATAAACATCTCCACACCGCACGCGTCGTCCTCGCGGAGATATTAATTTTCAAAGTGTTTGACTGGGGGGGATCGGGCGGGAGCGCTGGGGCTCGTGCGGTAATGTGCCGTAGTGACGTGATGACGTTGACGGTTGACGTCAGACCGAAACAGAAAGGACGACAATGTAGCTCCGAAGCTGTTTGGTCATCTCTTTGGTTTGCTTTTGTGTTATTTAAATGTTTTGTAACGCTCTCCACCGAGTTGTCGGGACGGGAGATAACACTGCCCATTAAAGGTTTTGGTGAGCTTCCCATCCTCTGCCTTTTTATTTTTGGCGATTTTTGGCCAGGCTGATGCATTACATCGGGAAAAAATAAATTTGCGAATATACGTAATAAATGTATGCGATGCAGTGATTCAGCTATAGTCGAACCGTGAAGTAGCGAGGGATTACTGTACTCAATTTAAAAATAATAAAAAATTAAAAGATTGTTTTTTTTTTTTCAGAAAAGACGTTCCCGCACAAATGACAAAGTGCTTTCTCTTCATGATTCTGGCTATTTCTGCGTCTCATAAAACTTTTCCTGAAAAAAATGTACCTGAGGTGGTGGTGGAAAGCGCTGGTAGGGCGACTGCTGCTGTAAGGGAGGGGTCTGCGAGAAAGGTGGACCCGGGGTCGGCTGGGGTGGGTGGGCGGAGACGGGCTGCTGTGATTGGGCTGGACTGGGCTGCGGAGGCGTCTGCCCTGGACCGGAAGGAGACTGTGAGTAGGCGGGGCTGGGGGAGGGGCCCTGGGAGTGCGAGTAGGAGGGCTGTCCCGATGGTGACTGCTGCGGCTGGGTGTAGGGGGCCTGGGTTTGGCCGTACGGGGGTCCCGGGGGCTGCTGAGCGTATGAAGACCCCTGAGAAGGCGCGTGGGGGGCGGAGCCCTGCTGCACGTAGTAGCCCGACTGGTTCTGAGCGTAACCGCCTTGTGCGTGCTGCCCGTACACCTAAGGAGACAAAGTCAGTCAAATCTAAACAAAGTCATCTCTAAACATTTGAAAACAAAATAATATGCACCGAATATTCAGCCACCGAAAATTTTCACCCGAAAATGTCCAAAAAGTGCATTTTTGGTTTTCGACCGAAACACTTTTATCACCGAAACAACACGACCGAAAGTTGATGACGTAAGCAGAGACCGTGAGAGTTGCGCGCAAGCATTGGCTGGAATGTCTGCATAACATAGCGCAGCGAAGCTCCCCCTCACACCAGTGGCTCTTAATAGAGAACATTCTCTCTTCTCACTCCGTTTGAGCAGCAAACTAAAGAGATCAGCTCATCTGATGCATCTGTAGTGGAAGTTATTTATTTTATCGTAGCTCTAAAGCGCCTAAAGTGGTTGATACATACCACAGTAAAAACTGTGTACACACAAAAGTCAGCGTTTAGAGTCTGTCTGCATTTTGCGGGCAGACGAGGTGATACAAGTACAAAGAAAAAAACTTACAGCCAGAAATACTTAAGTAACATTTTTTTACTCAAGCACTAAACTACTGATACACCTTAATCTATAAACTCTCTCTGATGTGCAGCTACAAATCTGTCACATTAACTTCACATCAAACACATCACAAACTTCACATTATATTCACAGCCGTTTTTCTGCCCGACATGTCGCTGGAATAACAAAAATGTGACGTGGCAGGGGTTTCAAAAGGGAGAGTAATGAAAATAATCCACCTGGCACAATTTCATCGACAAGTTCTGAACGTCAATTTCGATTATTTCATCGTTTTGGGTTTCGAGCCGCGACAATGTTCCATTTGACTAATAAACAGAAACTACAGCGCTTCCTACAACATGACACGTTTAAAATCCTAAACATTGGAAAGTGACCGAAGACTTACAATGGGAATTTGAAGTCCTCGTTTTTCTTTTTGAAAATGAATTTTTTCAAAATAGAACAACAAAAAAACCTGTGATGTAGTCTAAGTCAAACCAACTATATAATGCCACCATGTAGACAGTTATGGACACAGAGCATCTATTGACCAGTAATAATAACATATCGAAAAAGTTAATAGAATCGTATAGAAAGGCTGCCTAGTCTAGTTCTCGGAACCGAATCAAACGACTTGCAGCGACAATATTAAACAAGCACATTTTCGTACTACTAGCTAGGGCTGGGCGATTATGCCTAAAATCAAAATTTTTGCAATTATTGAACATATTAACACGGTTACGATTAATTAACGATTATATTATTGATTTTTCTTTTCTGCCCTGATAGTTCAATGACAAGTTTTATACTTGAGATTACTTGATGAAAATTGAAGGAAACACACACAGATCTTCTTTATGATTATTTATTAAACATCAAGTAAAATCAAGTCACACATTAGAACACGCTTAAATTGAACAATAACTTTGTTTTATAGATAAGGTCAAATTTTTTGTCAAAATAAAATAAATTATTTTCAATGTCTTATTAAAAGTAAACAAATGTGCACTTCAAAAATAACGATGTTATATATATATACTTTATTACCTAAATAAATGTATTATTTCATTATTTTGTCCTCAACTGATGTTTGCTGTATATGGTTTGTTCAGTGTCATCTTTTGGTTTTAAACTGCAGTATACACATACTTAAATAATAAGTGATAAAAATAACAAGAAAATAAAATCCTTTTCAGGTACGAAAACGTCCGAGTTGATAGCAGATTTACTGGACCGTTGTGTTTCCTCACTCATTCTCTCTGTTTATCGTATGTTTATTTGTAAACTCGTGAGTGAAAAGTAATAAGTGCACGTGACCGCTGCTGCTGTACGCCGATGACGGAGCTCCGCCCTGATGCGCGCGCACACAGCTGACAGAGAGAGCGCTCGTTTGAAATTAGAGTTCGGCAGAATCGTGTATAAGCTGGATTAAGAATCGCGTTTTACATGTTCCATCCTTTCAACTCATTTTTAGCCCCTCTCTTGCAAGCATGCTAGAGTTTTTTAACTTTTTTTTTCCACGCCATTTTTTTGCGATCGTATTGGGATTTGGGATGTCATGCGATCTACCCACAATGCCTTTGCGATCGACCAGTCAATAGCGATCGACGTAATGAGCACCCCTGGTCTAAACTTTCCATGCTCGACATGTTGGGCGCAAAAACGTGACGTAGTGACTCAACCACAATGTAGTTCTTAAAGGGAAAGTAATCGAAATCGACATAATCGTCATGGAAAAATGTGAACGATTATACATTTGAATTTGAATTTTGATTATTTTTCAATTAATCGCCCAGCCCTACTACTAGCTCGCGGGGTTGTGAAAAATGAGGAAGCCCGTTGTTTAATTTTCACATATAATTCAAGCATATCAATAAACAAACAAAAATCTTCTTCCAGAATAAATTGGTCTTGTTCCCAAATGGCACTTTTATTTTCTGTTATCCTCAAGCACGTGTGGGTGTATGTGTTTGTGTGGCTCCTACATCATTCCCCACCAATCGTCTCCTCTCTCACTCCCCGTTAGCCGCTAACATAGCCACTCGACTAGAAAGGTTCGCTTTTTTTGTGCTTTGAGAAAGTTAAAACTGTGAAAAGCACCTTACAAATGAAAAAAAAAAAGTTTAGACAAAAAATAATATAGTCTAGATTTACAGAGGAACAAATTCACGTGTGCAATGCATACAGAAACTCAACCGCCCTGCTCGGCTCCAGCTCAAGAAACTATTTGCGATAAACCGCGGAGCGTCCTCGCCGCTTCGAAGGAAAGAAAGCGAGCGGCGTTCTGACCTGCTGACCGTACTGCATTCCGCCGGAGCGTCCCTGCATGGCCATGGGGTAGCGCTGTGGCCCCGGAGACCCGTAACCCTGCCCGCTGAAGGGAGGCGTGGGCTGGGGTCCTGGGGGTTGCTGTTGGGAATAGGGGTTTCCTGCGGCGTAGTGCTGCCCGTGGATCTTCCCCGCCTGCTCCATCGGACCCGGAGGCTGAAAAAGAGAATGAAAGGGCATGAAGGCAAACGCACAACGGTAACACCTGACACCGTATTTGTTATTCGCACCCGACTTTATCTCACTTTCAATTTTCAATGGGTACATTTTTAATAAATATAATTTTAATGATTATTCTACGATTTACTGACATACTGGCACAACGCCAATGTCCCTGTAATACTCGTGCAGGTTTGCGCTGCATACACGTAACTCGCGACTCGTCGCTAATTTTTACGACCAGGTGTTTTTTTACCAATGTCAAAACCGTAATCGTTGAAGTTTAGGATCTACATAGTTTAATTTATGACTTTCTTCGTCCAGCGATTTTGTAACAACGTGAACAAAACAATACTATTATTAAAAGACTATTTTTAATACACATAAATGGCTTCTTATTTAATAGCACTGCACAATGACAAGAACAAATAGCAAAAATGTAATGAAAAAAATAAATAAAAAGACAATTATAACTCAGAGCACTTCAGTCCTACACCGCAACAAGAGCTGAAATAAAAGAAAAGACAAAAGATGTGCTATAAGGGGTATATCACGAACCACAATCACACTAGTCTAGAGCTGCACAATACAGTGTTATAACAGAAAGATGATCTTGCGTGCATTTTTTGGGATTGATGACGTCGGACGCATGTGACGGCCAACCGCGCGGTTACGCGCATGAATTACACATAGCGCTATAGACAGTGTATGTGAGTTGACTCGAGCTGTGGTCAAGTTTAAAAAAAACTGAAAATAAACAGGGAGAATGAGTGAGGAAACAGAACAGTATAGTAAGTCTGCTATCTACTCTGACATTTTACTACCTGAAAAAGGATTTTATTTTGAAGTGTGTTTATGTTTACTGCGATTTCAAACCAGAAGACGACACTCAGCAAACCACATACAGCAAACATCTACAGTTGAGGACAAAATTATTAGCCCCGCCTACAAAACAATCATTGTTTGATAAGTATTTCAAAAGTGCTTTTAAACTGAGCTAATAATTTTGTCCTCAACTGTACGTGATACTGTTCCTTGGAATGTTTATTTTTAAGTTTATTGGTGTGTTTTTTTCTTTACAACATTACTTTTACATTACATTATGTTTCATTCCATTTAATTAAATGTAAAGTATTAGTGATGCACCGAAATGAAAATTTTTGGCTGAAACCGAAAACTGAAAAAGAGGAAAGCCTGGTCGAAAACCAAAACACGGAAAGAAATTATGTTGCACCCCAATTATTAGTAGTACCGTTGCATTTATTGCTATGACGATGTACTAACTTTACTAAAATCAAGGCATTGCAAATGCATACATTAATAATAAAGTTTCAAAGATTAAATGAAACAAAATTTGTTACAAATATTTATTAAGCATATTGCAACAATCAAGAGTATAAAATATAATTCAAACTAAAATGTCACATAAAACAATACATAAACAATAATATACATGCCTACTGGCCGACTGAAAGGTTGTAAAAATAAATGTTCTTCACACGTATTGTTGTGTACAATCAAATGGAGCATTAATTTACAATGTTATCTAACTTATGACATAATGGCCGTGCTACTTTTAAATATAAGCGAGTATATAAATGTTCAAATAAAGTGCTTAGCTTTCAAAACTTAACTTCCTTTTACATCTCGACTCAAAACTTATAAGCAGGTAAAAAAAACTGATCATATCCAAATAATTGAACAGTTCTGATTGGTCAAAGCGAAACAAACGAAGCAGATCCCCGCCGAAGTCCCGCCCAACAGCTGCTACAACCTAAATCGCTTGAAAGTCTTTGCAGACAATATAAAGGATTAGAAAAGATTTAAAAGATTTTTTTTTCTTAAAATTACTTTTACATTACATTACATTATTTTTTCATTACATTTAAAGCCTGTATATTGCTCCAACATTCTGCCCTTTTAAATCTGTTTAAAATCCTTTAAAAAAAAATAAAAATTTTCCAGAATTGTGATCTTTATTCTAAGCAAACAAATCAAAATTTTAGTTTTATCCACAATCGTGCAGTTATTTCCAGCATCAGCCAAAAGTCTTTCAACACACGAGGCTCGTAAACACTTTCATTACACCAAATCTAGCGGTTAATCCAACAATTGTGCTTTATTTTAACGAAAAGTGCCTGCGGTCTTTCCCCGGATCAATCGCACACAGCGGCGCTCTTCCTTCCTGACTCTTCCTGGAGTCTCTCCAAAAGTGAGAGAAAAATAAATAAATAACGGCAATTAGCACATGGCTAATCTGCATAAAGGAAATCCAAGTGCTCTTGGCAGAGGAGGTTACATGGGGTGGATTGTCTCTGGCTGGAAGGGGATTGACACACGGGTGTGTGTGTGTGTGTGTGTGTGTGTGCGTGTGTGTGTGTGTGTGTGTGTGTGTGCTGCAGATAAAGTTGTGTCATTGTACACATTGTAAAAAAAAAAATTGTAAAACTCATTGTAAAGTTATGGAATGAACTGAGTGAAAAAAAATAATGTAATTCTTTTGCAAATTAGAAAAAAAGTCTTAAAAATAAATACATTGATCATTATACATTTTAAATAAAAAATAAATGAATAAATAAA
>SOMO01000159.1:48601-81473 GCA_028128575.1 Paedocypris carbunculus
AAAAACCCCGGTAATCTTTCCTCAAAGCGGGCATCGTTCATCCAAGTCGTAGCTGAATCCTCCAGATAGCCTGGCCCAAGGATACCGTTTATGTCCGAGCTCATCACCATCCCCTGCCGAAAGTTCACTGGCCCGAATATCAAAACCAATGGCCCAGTCTAACGCCTTGTGCATTTACCCCAATAATCGCAAAAAAAAAAAAATAATTCTTGCTTGAACAACATGAAAATCATTTAATTTGTTTAATGTAGGTTTTGTGCAGCAAGTGCAAGCAAAGCTGAGCAAAAACAGAACAAGTGCATTTCTCTGCATTTTCTTTTCGTAATCTCTTTTGCTTTCCCTCAGTTTCTCTCGTGGTTTTTTTCTTTCTTCCTGAAACATGTCACCTAGCTCAGTGGTGCAAATTGGAAAACATGTTTGTGTCTTGGGCTCAATACCGCATCTATTTTTTTTTTTTTACATCCTAACGACAGTTAGATGCTTGTATCCAAAGCAAATTTCATTTCATTAAAAATGTGTTAAGATTTGTAAAAATTGTACAGTTTTCCCCGGGGATCGAACCCATGATCTGGTGTTTCCAACCCCAGTGCAACTGACTGAGCTGCTGCACAAATCAGTCTGCATCCAATCTTAAAAAGTTTGCAATTTTTAAGTGTGTTTGGCAGTTTTGTCATATAGTTCCCCTGCAGTGTCTGGTTTGATCTGTTCAGAATTATTCAGTATCAGTTGAAAAACATCAATAAAAAAGAAAATTTATCGTCCAAGTGCAAGAGTAAAAAAAGTAAAAGTAAAGAGTGATTTAAACTGCAGTAAAAAGTCAAAAGTTTTGACCTTACAAAAAAAAAAATGCAAAAAACATTTTACAACAAAGACGAAGACAACAACACCAAATAACTGGAAATACAAAAGTATATTTTAATTTACATTTTAATTTAATCTAACTCCCGGAATGTCTGTATAGTTAAGTATAGTAAATTATTAAATTATTTCAAACGTGTGTTTAGACGTTTAAAATCTTGGACAAAAGGATCACTTTGTGTGATGAGGGTGCGTCTGAATGTGACGGACATCACGCGTCAGATACTCTGTTCTTCGCGTAATATTCATGACAGTAGTTTGGCTATTGTATTATAGTTTAATAGTAAATTGTGACGTTATTGCACAGTCGTGAAAAGCGTAACTATAGCCGCGTTACCGTTTTGTGATTTACCAAATATTTCTTTTAACAAATTATTGCAAATGCTGTCTTTTTTCACCCGCGCTGCTTCATTTAATCTCGCTTTTCATTTTTGATGCCTAGTTTTAACGAGATCATTCGTGAAGAAGTTGCAACTTTTTTATGCCGCGGCGGCGCGCGTACAACGGTGGGACTCGGCAGGAGAGACTGCGGAGGCGGAGCACCAAAAACTTGTTGCATAGTAAGACTGTCTGGATCACAAAATAACCACCAGCAGTTGGACCAGTCTGGTGGCCCGGTTAGTTTTAAAAGTAGGTCCGGGCCACCAGGCCATTTATATTGTCGACCTCAGAGCACACCAAGCTATACTGCAGTGGAAATGAGGTGGCGTCGTAAAAATCCTCTTTGCTCCACGGAAAATTCAACTTTGAGGTGCCTCCAGACGAAAGCATCGACAAACGAAAGGTAATTTGCACTCGGTACTCGGTAGAAAGGTAATTTGAATCTGCGATTCAGAGTTTCCTACTGCCGGAGTTCAACCAGTCTGAAATACCACCTGAAGGCCAAGCACCGGTCGGCGCCAGCGGACGATGAGAGGCCGAGCACTAGTGCGGAGAGCAGTCGGCGCCGGCGTCAGAGAACAATCTCCGAGTGCACTCAAGCGAGGCCGGTCACTGCAGCGCTTTATGCCCGGCTAACCAACCTTTTGGTCCGGTGGATATCCACCAGCTGCCGGCCCATAAGCGTGGTGGAAGACGGCTGCCTCCAGCGTCTTCTACAGGAGAACCGCTCCAGGCAACACTGTCTCAGCAGAAGCACTACCTGGCCCTCCCGACGAGCGCTGACTAAGAGAGACTGTCCAGGGTGGAAGCTGTGCTGGAGCCATGCAGGTATGCTCCGCATAAAAGCCACGCGTTGATCTGGATCGGACCTGCGGGTCGTTAACTACTGCTCTGCTTCTGTCACGTCACTGAGCTCCTCGGTGGAGAAAAGTATGTCTTCTGCTCTGTGGGACTTCCCACCCTGTGCCACTTCCAGCGCACCATGGAGATCTCGGACGATGATCCCGCCTACATTTTTTTTTCCTGCAGATTATTCTGTCAGATGCATGTGATTCCGTTTAAGATGCACCAAACATTTAAATTGGGGCTGTGCCACTGTTACAGGCGTAAATGATCATCACATTTCTGATAAAAAAAAAAAAAAAANTCTAGAAGAGTCCAGAGTCTCACTGTGGCGGCATTAGGTAGCACGGGGCCTAGTGCCCGCAATGATCCCGCCCGAGGGGGCGGGGCCAGAGTACTAGTAAAGATCGCTAAGCACCAGTATGCTATGGTATTTAAAAATATGAAATATCTTGATTATTTTGTCATTTTAATACCGCGTGTCACATTTTTATTAAATTATTACAAGTTCATTATTTTCTCTGGTCTATAAACAACGGTTTATTCTTATCGAAAAATGACGTGCCGGTTAGGACGTGATTTAAAATGCAATTTATTGGCAGACATATTGCAAAATAATGCGTTTTGCTAATTGAAAGTGAACTGTGATCACCAATAATGGCGGGGCGTTAGATTCGCAACAATCACTGTCACTTTTATCATTAACAGTGGCCGCTATGGTAGAGTCCACAGCAGCAACCGCAGGACAATCAAAATCTTGTTTATCTGCTTGTTTTGGAAAGTACTTATCCAGTGCTCCAGTGCTCTCTTTTGACTTCTGTCGAAGTCTTCTCTTAGCTTGCGTTTTCTAGCTTTTTCTCAGTCATATTTGCAAAATCTATCGCAATCTCTTCTCATGTTGATATCGTACAGAGAAATCACTTTGATGACGCTAATTAATGTTTCCGATCGCACCACTACCGAGACACTTCTCAAAAATGGACTTAAGAAACTGACTGCATGGATTAAGAAATGGTGGTACACTCTCCAGGAGTACCCGCACTCGACTGAAGTGACTCACGTCACCGTCGTCACGTGGGCATGTATAGCCTATTAACCCGGACACGAGACATGTTCAGGACCGAAAAGGCGGGGCCTGCCTTAGCGCGGGGCCTGGGGCAGTCGCCCCAGTTGCCACCCCCTAACGCCGCTACTAAACTCAAAACCTGGCGCTGTCGGTCCTCAGCTGCATTTACTTCTCAGACTGTGGCCGGATCAGCTGATCCTGTTCACGCTTGGTCAACTCCAACTGGTCCTGCCAGTCCTGTAGTGGCGCGGCAGGTTCCCTCATCCTTTACTGCAGTTACTGCTCATGTTCTACAGTTGTGGTCCAGAGGTACGAGTCGGACTTGTGTCCTATAGATTGCTGGTTTTAATATCACCCCGGTGGGTTCCGCCTAAGGTTGGCCCTCGTCCATTGAAATACGTAATTGTCCCGTATTTCAGATTATATTTGCACATCCTGTTTTAAATCAATAAATTTTGTCCCGTATTTTTTATAGTCTCATCTAAACCATCCCTATAAAACAAACTAGTAAATAGCAGCTTTCTAAAGTTTTAAAATAGAAACAGGCTGTACAAAAACTTTACTAGCTAATGTTTGTAGCTATTATATGTATGTGCTGTTTCGATAGTGGTTACTGCAAAAAATTACAAATATTTCAGCCGTCCAAAAAAATACGATTATCATTGGAAAAGTCAGTTGAGTTGTAAAAGAGAAAGACGAACTCTATTTCAATTAAAGATGTTTTTTTAAATGTTTCAGTTCTACTTTGCTGAGTGATGTTGTTGTCGTCCCACCCACCTCAATCGCCCCGCCCCTTGCAGTTTGAGTCCCTCATTCTAGGGTATTGAAAGTGGTAATCCTAGTTCTCCTGCTCCAGAGTGTCCTTGAGCAAGATACAGACTCCCGACACCATGGCTCAAGGCTGCCCACTGCTCCAGGTTTGTGTGTGTCACCTTACTGGTTAAATGCAGCGCACAATTTCAATACGCCCCCTAGTGGACATACTGACAAACTCACTCACTTTCGTTAAGTTTTCAGCCTGATTATTCTTGTTACTTATATTGCTGCTCAAAATTGCACAATCAGTGATTTTTTTTTGTGGAAAAGGTAAGTCCTTAATTAACTCTTTTAACTATTAATATATAATTGCCTTCACACTGTTGGCAGCAGCAGTCAGCAGAACCATGAGCGCGTCTAGAGGTCAGAGAATCCTTTCCCTCAGTGACGGAGCAAATTGACGGGAAAACACCGTGATTACGTGCAATCATCAAGAAAAACGCACGTAAACACACGTCGGCTGTAACGGTGTTTTCCTACCAGCAGAAACGCATGTGCTGCACAGCCTGCACGACGAATCTCCGTTCCGTGAGCCGATCTCTCGCTTCTAAACATCACATTCCAGTCCGGGATTTCCTACGTGCTCCCCGCTTCAATTTACTGTGCGCGCTTGCAGAGCCGAAGTACTCACTGACAACCTCCGGGTTCCTCCGCGGCTCACTGGCGTGTGTTTGTCAGTGACAGTCGGGCTGTTTTAATGGCGGAAACGCGTTCTAGCGCGGTCTGCATTTTGCAGAGCTTTCTTGCGTTGCGTGTCCAGTGTCCTGTTTTTACTTTTCCAACGACCCCACTTTTCGAATTCCCGAGAAATGTGGTAATTGGATGAAGTTGGGCACTAGTTCGCTCATCTGCCGAGTGTGTCACACATACAATGCATTCCTGTGTTGCTCCGCGCGTGATGTGCCCGGCCTGCCGCTGTTCCTGTAAACTCCCGCCTTTATTAAAGCGAGCAGAAGCTGAGCCCTGATAAAGCGCCTGTGCGGAGCTACAGCGGCAGTAAACACAGCGGCTTTAACGTGCTGTTTATCAGTGAATTAAAAGTAAAATGTAAATTAACTCACTCTAATTATTATCTCACACGGCACACACACACAACATGTCACTCTTGATTTTAAACCTTGTCATTCTGGTTGTCTTAAGATACAATCTGCCTGGCTGTTCATTCATCTATTTACTGATCCATCCATACATTCATCCAACCAACCAACCATCCATAGGTCATCTCTCCATCCATCATTCCCACCATCCAACCAATCATTCATCCATTCAAAGATCCAACCATCCATTCACCCTTCCCACCATCCAACCATCCATCCATTCAAAGATCCAACCATCCATCCACCCTTCCCACCATCCAACCTATCCAACCAATCATTCATCTATCCATCCAAAGATCCACCCACCCATCTATCCTACCAACTAACCAACCAACTGTCTATCCATCCAAAGATCATCCATCCATCATTTCCACCATCCACCCATCTATCTATCCTCCCAAAGATCCACCCATCCATCCAACCAACCAACCAACCATCCGTCCATCCAAAGATCATCCATCCATCATTCCCACCATCCGTCCACCCATCCCACTATCTAACCAATCATTCATCCATACACCCATTCAAAGATCCGACCATCCATCCAACCATCTATTCTTCCCACCATCCACCCAACCATCCAAAGAGCCATTCATCCAACCGACCAACCATCCATCCAACTATCCTTCAATCCACCTGCCTTTTAAAAACAAAACCCTATGAGTGAAAGCATTGTTGTAAACTTCCTGAAGTGGCCGGCTAGTGAAAGGCTGTAGAGATGGAGGAACGAGATTGCGTCCAGCCTAAGTGACAGCCATCGCTCTCTGATGTGGTTTGGGATGAGATTGTCAGGCAACGAAAGCGACCCGAGTCCTGAATGACACCGCCATCTGCTCCACGGTCTGAAAAATACTTTCCCGACACACCAACTCTAAATCCAGAGGTCTGCGGGGGGGAACGGAACTCTTGTGGGATCTGACGTCCTGGCAGGATTCTTCTCTGAGGTTTACAGCAGGACATTGGGATTCATTCTTCTGTGTTCACGTCAAGCTAGTTTGTGCGTGTTCAAACTCTGTCAATACTCCCAATTACGCTCTCTGGAAAAGCCGTTCACCAATCCGTTTCGTGACGTTGGAAATGTCTTCAGCAGGTGATAAGTGAAATACTCCACGTTTATTAAAGATTGTTCCTGAACGCCTCCCTGGATCTGATCTTGAAAGGAAAAACTGCTTGAAATAATCACTACAGCATAAATCGTTCTCTAGAGTAGTCATGACACACGTTTTAATCTATTATAAAAAATATATATATTTTTCAACTCTCACACACTTACTCTCACTCTTTGACACACACACACACAATTGCCATTTTACATTTCACCCATGACATGTTTTCTGCTTAGCGCATTTTTTCTGAAATTTTCACTAAAATATGAAAGCAGATTGACTTTAAAAAGGCCAAGGCTTTTGAAAAGGCCAATCTGTGCCATTTGCAAAACAATAATTATGTCAAAATAATTCATTTTAATGTAAAGTTATAGGTTTGAATAGGCTTAAACGCTTAAACCAATTACTGTAACAAACCATTGCCAAATCTGGCCATCTTGGCGAAATGTTTGAAAGTTATGGGTTTGGTCAATCTCTTTGAATATGATTCACAATAAAATTCTTTCCATTTTCCAATAGAAAATAAGCAATTGTATGTTGCTGCAATGTAAATAGTTTGTATTATCATGTACAACATTTGTGGTAAAAAAAAAAAACAATGTCCGAAATAAACATCCGGCCCCTGCACCATCTTCTATTCATCACATTTGGCCCTGAGAGCAAAAGGTTTGAACTTCCTGTATAGACAGACATATACTGTATATATAGACAAACAGTCTATATATACAGACACATAAACACACACACACACACACACACACACACACACACACACACACACACACACACACACACACAGCCAGACTTAACGATGAAAAGACAGTTAGACAACGCGCTTTTTATGTACGTCGACACTGCCATCTAGTGGTTGATGTAACGTAAAACCTTTGCACGATCATAGAGAAGACGACGTTTCCTCACTATACTCACCGAACACTTTTAATTTATTTAATTAAAGGCTACGTTTCTATCCAAAGCGTTGGATGTTGTATTGAAGTTTTTGTGCAATGTCAAAAATCGTTCTGGAATCGTCAGGAAATCGTTAGGAATCTCTGTCACAAAATAACACACAACCGTATAACCGTTGCATATCTAAATTATTCTATGCAAACAATTAGCCTGACTTCTAACGTACCCTTTAATTTATAAATGGTTAAATGTGTCCATGACGCCAACTAACACCACGACGTATTATTTTAGACCACGCCCACCCGCTGACCACATGTACTCAAGACTGTCAGCAATTACCTTAGCAAAATATTTGTGTTACGTTTAAAAATAATTTCGTTTTTCATCGAAGCACAAAGGAACTTTCACACCCAATAATCACTAAAAAACTGAGGGCACTAGTGTGATATTCAGACTAGTGTAAGACACATACTAGTAATCACCACCATCATGGCCACGGCCACCAAGAGGCGCTACAATTCTAAACCACTAGTTGCTTGGTTTGAACAGCAGCAGATCGTGATAGATCTTAGCAGACATTTTGTTCAATTTGCGATATACGTATTTTATTTGTTTGGTAGCAGCATGTTCACATTAAATCATCAAGAACCGAAAGCCGTATCTCTTAATACATAAAATATTTTCATGTTCAAAGAGGATTCCAAAAATTGAAAAGAAATAACTCGATTAAGCATTTAAAATCAATCGCATGCGTTAACACGCTAATTTTGACAGCCCTAATATTTATATACATATGTGTGTGCACATATTTTTGTTCCCTTTAGATACATGTAATAACGCATATTCTACAGTAGAGGAGGCAAAAGCATTTTGTATAAACTCTAGGTCTTGACGTTTCAGCTGCAGTTGCTTCGATTTGTACAGATGTGAGCTGCGAAAAGAAATAAGCACAAACAAACAAACAAACACACACACACACACACACACACACACACACACACACACACACACACACACACACGAGCAGCAGGGGAGAGTTGAAACAAGCACTTTGTAGAACTGTCACCCTACCATGAACACAAGCACAGCTGCTGGGAAGCTGTTCGTCTCTCCTGCTGACCATCACCGCTGACATCACTCCTGACCACTACTGACCACCACCCCTGACCATCACCATGGATCACCACTGCTGAACATCTCCACTGACCACCACCCCTGACCATCACTTCAGATCACCACAGCTGGACATCTCCACTGACCACCACCCCTGACCATCACTTCTGACCACCACCGCTAAGCATTACTGCAGACCATCACTGCTGACCATTTCCTCTGACCACCACTACTGACTATCTCTGCTGATCACTACTGTTGACTATCACCGTTGACATCTCCGCTGACCTTCACAGTTGACCATCTCCGCTGACCATCACCTCTGACCATCACCTCTTATCACCACTACAGACCATCACCTCTTACCATCACCTCTGACCACAACCACTGACCATCACTACTGCGCTGACCACCACCGCTGACCGGCCATCAGTCTGATAAAGAACCTGCTCATCATAGGAAGAACAATACTTTAGCTGAGATGCTGCAGTAAACATTAGCAAACTTGGAGTCTGGAGTCAAGGTCACAGGTAGGACATGTGTAAAAACGTGATGACCTACAAGATCCGAGAGCAGATCCAATAAACAGCAAACGGTCAGTAACGGCCATGTGCAAGTCCAAGGTCAGAGGCAGAGAAAGGCAGAGTTTCCCCCTGCTAGCGGGAATCGTGCTCTACTGGTGGGAAACACCCCTGCTGGCGGGAAACTTCCTTGCTTTGAAACGAACTCCAGTTCTTCAAACTTTCCTCTTATGATTTCCTGCAATTTAAAAATAGAGTTTATGTTTGAAGGTTTGTTTTCTTGGTTAATTATACTATGTTTTATAGTTAACGTTAGTTGGTTTCATTAACCTTGTATTCATTGGTTATTGGTCCTGTTTATTATTTCTATGGACAGGATTTCTAGGCGCAGCCAAGGGACGGAGGGGATATGGTTTGGAGGCCATAGGATTTCGTCTTCTGCTTTTTGCGGATGATGTGGTCTTGCTGGCCACCACAGACCAGGATCTAAGACATGCACTGGGGCGGTTTGCAGCTGAATGTGAAATGGCTGGGATGAAGATCAGCACCTCAAAATCTGAGGCCATGGTCCTCGACCGGAAAAGGGTGGCTTTCTCTTTACGGGCAGGAGAGGAGATCCTGCCTGAAGTGGAGAAGTTCAAGTATCTTGGGGTCTTGTTCATGAGTGAAGGATTGTGAGATTGACAGACGGATCGGTGCATCAGCAGCTGTATTGAGGTCGATGTACCGGTTCGTCGTGGTGAAAAAAGAGCTGAGCCAAAAGGAAAAGCTCTCTATCTACCGGTCAATCTATGTTCCAACCCTCACCTATGGTCATGAGCTTTGGGTCATGACCGAAAGGACAAGATCACTGATACAAGTGGCTGAAATGAGATTTCTTCGCGGGGTGGCAGGGCGCACTCTAAGAGATAGGGTGAGGAGCTCTGTCACCCGGGAGGAACTCGGGGTGAGCCACTTCTCCTCCACATTGAGAGGAGTCAGCTGAGGTGGCTAGGGCATCTATTTCGGATGCCCTCGGAGCGTCTCCCAGGAGAGACGTTCCGAGCATGTCCCACCGGGAGAAGACCTAGAGGAAGACCCAGGACACGTTGGCGAGACTATGTCTCAAAGCTGGCCTGGGAACGCCTCGGTGTCCCCCTGGAGGAGCTAGAGGAGGTGCAAAGTCTGGACATCCCTCTTAAGGCTGCTGCCCCCGCGACCCGGTCCAGGATAAGCGGAAGAGAATGGATGGGTGGATTGATGGATTGTTTAGACCTAGTGTTATTTTGACTCTGTCTTCTATATCCATCATTCAATCTTTCTCTCTCTTCTATAATCTTCTATAAAGAGGGGACGGCGCTGCTTACCCCCGGAGGAGATGACGCCTCATACGTGCCGGAGAAAACGCATCCGCCGGGTCGGAGACAACGTCACATGGAGGAATCAAGGATTGCGGATGACGTTGTCATTTCACCAGGACTGCGACAACGTTGTTTCAAACAGTTTTCTATCAGGAGCCACTGCGCCATCATGAGAATAAGAGCCACCACACTTTACGCCCCGCAGGACATAACGTTCGTCTACACCTTCACCAATGACTTTGTAATATTAGCATGCCAGAGGAGACTGGAACCAGAGTGTCGGGTTCTCCCTAGGTTTTTTCCTCTCACCCCGCTAGAGAGGTTTTGTTTTCCTAGCCACTGTCGCAATCTAGCTTGCTCTTCTGGTCATAGCCCATAGTCTGAACACCAATGGACATATTTGTTTCTTTTTAACTGACTCTTTTATCCGACATTTTTCTTTTTAAAGACTTTTTCACATAGCGTCTTTGCGTTGGTCTCGGACTAAGTAAAGCGCTATGTAATTAAACTTGAACTATCTCTCTCTCTTCTATTTCTCTGGTTCTTTCTCTCTCTTCAATAACCCTACTTCTCTCTATCTCTCCTTTTCTCTCTCTCTTCCTCCCCAATATCCCTTCTGACACAGCGGACACGGCTCTGATGCGTTGGACCCACATGCACAGATAGAGATGAGGCAGCAGATAAATATTCCAGTAAGCTTTAATCAAGGTCAGGCAGGCAAAAGATCGGCAACGGCAAACAGTACAGCGGAGGCAAAGCAAAGGGGTAATCCACAAACCAGGCGAATGGTCGGTAACGAATAAATTCAAAACAAGTCCAAAAAACGGCAGGCGAAGCGAGAGTTGAGAACAGGAATCAGGATCGGCAACTACGAGACTAGACATTGACGAGGAAAACGCTGGAAGGGCTGGCAACATGCACAGACAATCTGGCAATGAACAAAGACTGAGACGAACCTTAAATACACAAATTAACACTGATCACAAACGAGGAACACCGGGGTAGTCATGCCAACACATTGGGAATGATGAGTACACAAAACATGGCGGCGAGACAGGAAGTAGAACTAAAAAATCCGTGAGCACTTCAGTGTAAAAGTTCATCAGTCACGTGACTCTGGATCCGTGACACCTTCTTCTATCTCTCTTTGTCTCTCTCTGCTATATCCCTTCTTCTATATCCATGGATCACTCCTCTCTTCAGTATCCCTCCATCACTCTATGTTCTATATACCTGCCATCTTTTTCTCTCTTCTATATCCCTCCTTCTCTCTCTCTCTGTCTCTCTCTCACCGGGGGTCTGAGTGCGAACCGCTCATGCGCACACACTAACAGGAAGTTGCAGGGTGGGTGAAGACAAACAGGAAGCGAGGACTTAAAATTGCATACATTTATCCATGTATACAAAAATCTCATCAGATGCGACTTACGTTGCCTTACAGTTTACCATAAAGAACAACTTCCTGTTTCCTGTTTCTCTGGAAATCAAACCCCCACCACAGATGCCCCCCCCAACGATTGCACTACAGGAAAGACTTTCATCTGAAATACATTTAGGCATGAATTAGACTAAAATACATTGAGGGATAATTTATTTAACAAAAGTTCATAGTAGAATGAGTGAGAGATAGGGAGACACAGAGAGAAAGAAAAAGCTGCACAAGAGGACAGAGATGCAAACAAAAAGGGGCAGAGAGAGAGAGAGATGGTGGATGGAGAGAACGAAAAAATTTGGAGGTATGGAGGGAGAGAGAATGAGGGTGAGAGAGATGATTGATGGAGAGAGGAAAATAGAAAACAAGGGAGGGAAAGAAAGTTACATAAATATGAACAGACGCGAGAAAGAGATGGAGAAAGAGAGAAAACATAGAGAATGTTTAAGTGTGTGAAAGAAACAATGAGATAAAGAGAGAATCAGAGCGAGTGAAAGAGTGAGAAAGAGATAGAGAGAGAGTTTGAGACACAGACAGACATACAGTGAGAGAGAGAGACAGAGAGAGAGAATGAGAGAGAGAGAGACGAAGAGAGAAAGAGTGAAAGACGGAGAGAAATAGAGAGAGAGAGAGAATGAGAGTGTGAGAGAGATAGACAGAGAAAGAGAGTGTAAAAAAGAGAGAAAGAGAGAGAGAGAGAGTGTGAGAGAAAGAGAGAGAGAGAGTCTGAGAGAAAGAGAGAGAGTGAGACAGAGTACGTACAGTTCTATGTATGGCTTAATCGCCCGGTGGGACTGACTTCACCAGCATCATGGGAGCAGGGCATTATGGGTGTGTTTGTGGGTGCAGGCGCCCTACAGTGTGTTTACACATGTGCATGCGGAGAAGCTGACGAGATTAGAAGGTGATGATGGTTCTCTCCGCATAGCATCTCCTCGCTCGTCCTTCTCACGCTCACAGTTCAAAGGAGGCGGACGCAGGTGTCGGAGGGGAGGAGGAGGGGTCTTCCTGTCCGTCAGGGCATTTCTGATGCTGCTCCCCAGTCTTCATCGGATGTTCTCCACCAGCTACACCACTCACTCACTCACTCAATCGATCACTCAATCACTACCCTCCCATCTCTCTCTCTCTCTCTCTCTCTCTATTAGTTTCTCTCCTCCTGTCACATCTTCCATTCTTGGCCAGCCCACTCTCTCTCTTTTCTGATTGACAAACTCACTCACCCACCTACTCACTCACACACTCAGTCCCCCACACTTACTAACTTACTCGTTTGTCCACTCACTCAACCAATCACTCACTCACTCACCTACTCATTCAATCCTTCACTAACCCACTCAGTCATTCATCCACTTACTAACCCACTCACTCATTAACCAACTCACTCAGTCACTCACTGACCCATCCACTTACTCGCCCACTCACTCAGTCATTCACCCACTCACTTACTAACTAACTCACTCACACGCAAACCCACCCCACTTACTCACCCACCAACTCATTAACCCAGCCACTCAGTCTATTGTCCACCCACCCACTCACTCAGCTACTCATTCACTCCCTCACTAACCCACCCACTCAGTACCTCAATAACCCACCAATCCACTTACTCGCCCACCCACATACCCAGGTACTCACTTGGTCATTCACACACTAACCAATTCACTCACACACTAACCCACCCACTTACTCACCCACTCACTCACTCACTCACCCACTCATTAACCCAGCCACTTACTCACTGACCTACTCACTCATTCATTCACTCTCTCTCACCTACTCTCTCATTCACTAAATCACCCACTCATTCACTTACTCACCCAATTACTCTCTCAGCCATCTCTCTCTCTCTCTCACTCCCTCTATCTCTGTCTCTCTCTCCCTCTCTCTATGTGTCCCTCTGCCTCTCTCTCTCTCTCTAAATATCTGAATAACTTTTATTAAAAATATAGTATTATTCATAAGTGAAAACTAAAAAGAATGAAAATATTGTGACCACAATTAGACTACTGACTGTTTATTTCCGTATTCTTGGCAAGAATTTACAGAACACGGTTTAAATCCTGAGAACGGAAGCCATGACCTTGGCTTTCACCATGTGAAAGCGGAGGAGAGACGTCATTCCCTCCGGAGAAGAGAAGAGAAAACCCAGGACAGAGGGATAGTTCCGAGCACAAGATGAAGGGATGTCAGAAGAAAAGGGGTAATTACTGAGTCTTTCTTATGGAAATGCTAATGAAGTAGAAGAGGAGCCTGCAGACAATGGGGGTCTTCTGGAAGCTCCAGCGTCCCCGTGTAAACAACTTCCTGTCAGGGAGCCATTTAGCTCCACTTTTACTGACTAACAAGACATCTCCACGCTCACTACAAAGAGCCCGTCTTCATCAAAGACCCGCACAGCCATCGCTGGAGATGTGCACATGCCACGCCTAATGGCGCTCGGAGAGAGAGCGAGTGTGTGTGTGAGAGAGAGAGAGTGAGGGAGAAAGAAGAGAGATAGGAGAGAGAAGAGAGTGAGAGAGAGAGACAGAGGGGGAAGAGAAAGAGAGAAAGAAGAGAGAGTGAAGAGATAAGATTTAGAGAGAGGGAGAGAACGAGAGAGAGAGGGAAAGAGAAAGATCAATAGAGAGAGAATGAGAGAGAGAACGTGAGAGAGAGGGGAAAAAGAAAGAGAGAAAGAAGAGAGATAGGAGAAAGAAGAGAGAGTGAGAGACAGAGGGGAAAGAGAAAGAGAGAGAGAGATAGAAGAGAGAGTGAAGAGAGAAAAGAGAGAGAGAGAGACTCCCAGTTAAGCCATTGTGATCTAGAGCCACGTCCCAATCAACCAGTTTAAACAGAAAAAAAAACAGATTTGTTTGTTTTCTTCAAAAGAATTGGAGCATGTTTACACAAACACACACACACACACACACAAATATAAACACACTGAAAATACCATACGACACACACACAAATATAAACACAGAGAAAACACTGCACCACAAACACAAATAAAAACACACACAAAATAGCCCCACTGCACACACACGCATACACATATAAACACACAGAAAATATCCCACCACAAACACGCACACACACACACAAATACACAAAAAATACCACCACATACACAAAACACCCTACCTCACACACGAACAAACAAACAAAAACACATACAAAACTCTCCACCACACACACGCAGAAGTAAATAAGCACACAGACACACATAATAAACCCCCCCCCCCCACACACACACACATAAAAATAATCACTCTTATAGACACAAAACACACACAAACCTTTTTTCAATATGTTAAAAAACGAAAAATGATTCTTTTCCGCTTTGGCATCAGCGTTGTGATGTGGCCACATGTGCGTTTTTCGCCAAAATGGGACTAAAAGTGAAAAGTAACAAGCGTTTGTAATGGAACGACGAGGTTGAAAACATTATTCATACAATGTTTCAGAAACGGTCGGCCGATGGCGCTACTGATGTAATTACAATGATGATAATACATGAGGCAATTAAATATTTTAAAGCAGTGTTCATTTTTAATTATTAATTGCACAACAATTGCAATTGCATTTTAAATTTTTGTAATACTTGTACTTTTTGTAAATTGCACATTTTTTGTACCACTTTGTACTAGTACTTCTTGTAAATTGCACATTTTGTACTACTTGTATTTTTGTACTTTTGTAAAATTGATGTATATGTAAAGAGTATGGGATGAGTAAAGAAAGCAATTTCTACTCTCTGCAGGTCCAGTACGTACAGCAGAGTTGACAATAAAGCTAATTTTGACTTTGACTAATTTTGACAAACATTTTTTATTTCGTTTTAGTCACAGTCTTTTGACTAAAACTCAGTTTAGCTTTAGTCCCAATTTAGTCGTCTTATTTTTTTGTTTGTTTTTAGTCTAGTCGAAAATATTAGTTTTAGTCTAAAACTAAAGTCTAAACTAAACTCTTATCCTGCTGCTGAGAGGCTTCGTGTCATGATTGCACTTGCACCCGCCTTTCTCCACAAGCTGGAATTATGATTGGACGTCGTCACGAAAGGCATTTTTGTTTCATTTTTATTCTTTGATAAAAGTGTCAATAAATGTAGTTATAGTTTACGTCACCAAGCGGGAGTTTTTATTAGCTATTCAGTTTCGTTTTAGTCAGGGAGAAAGTGTCGCTTCGAAAGATGATCGGGAGAAAGACGATGACGAAAATATTTCGTCAACAAAATGAACATTGTCTCCAAGCACACTGGCATGAGGTGGCTCAAGGTCTGCGTGTATAAATGGAGGCGGAGCTGTCCGGCCCAGGGCTTTGCTGGATTAGGGGCCGTAGCTATTGTTCTTTAATGAGCAGCTTTGATCTGGGCACAGCGTTTAGTGTTTGTTCACCTGGGCAGCCGTGGCTGACTTGGGCAGTGGGCGAGCGGGGGCGGGGCCAAGGGTTATAGAGGGTCTCCAGCAGCATGCAGGTAACACTTCCCAGTCAGCTGGCGTGGGAACGCTGTGGAGGGCCCGGCCCCCTTTGTTTGCCCTGCTTTTATAGTCTGCTGAACCTTACGCAGAGCGCCAGACGACACACACACACACACACACACACACACACAGAGACCTCTGTTAACTACAACAGGAAGAGCTGAGACAGCCAATCTCTGCTCAGATGGAGAGGAGCTTACCTCTCTGAAGCGGCCAGTGAAGTGTAGACGCACACACACACACACACACACCGATAAAAGGACAAACAAAAGGAGAGACAGACAGAGAGAGACACGGACAGACAGATAGACAGTAAGATAGATTTATAGACAGACAGAGAGAGAGATGGACAAAGAGACAGACAGAAAGATAGATAGATGGATGGACAGACAGACAGATAGATACCTGTGTGTGTGTGAGCGGAGGGCTGATGGGTGGCGTTGCGTGGCAATGGCTCTAGCTGTCACGGGGGTGTGAGAGCGGGCGGGGCGGGGCAGGTGTAGCGCTCGGGTCGGTCGGCCGCTGATTTACGGGCTCCGGTTGCTCGGCAGCAAACACACCATCAGCACAACTCATTAGTGTGTGTGTCGCTTCTGACCCAGAGCGTGTGACTGAATACAGTGTGTGTTACTGTGCTGAATATACATGAGGAGAGGACGACTGTACGCTAAACCTCCTGATCACTACCTGAAACTCTGTCTCTCACACACACACACGCACACACACACAAACACACACTCACACATGCATCTATCCGTCTGTCTTTCCATCTATGAAAAAAAAAACTAACTCAGTGTGGCTCTATCTATCTGTCTATCTATCTATCTTTCTCTCTCTCTATATATATATATATAGNCAACAATAATTCTGACATTATTTATACAGAAACGGTTTTTCTAAAATGTACGAATACTGCATTGACTTTTACTACATTAAGTAAATACAGTGATCTCTGTGTGTGTGGCTTTGGTGTGTACAAAATGTGTTTTTCAGGAGGTAAACTGATAATAACATTTTTGATGGGTAAAAAAAACAGTTACACACTTAGCGAGTCAAATGTGTGTGTGTGACATTTCTGAAGTAAAATGAAGGTAAACTCAGTGTGTGTGTGCGTGTGTGTCGTCAGGACGAGGCTGATCAGAACCTTCAGAAGCGAGCCTCCTCTCACCGTCCCATTAGCATCCAAAAGGATTGACGTCTATTGTAGGGAGGGAGACAGAGCGATAGAAAGGAGGGGTGAACAATTACTGTCTCTGGGGGCTTTGTGTGGCTTTCAAAGGGCCGGTGATTAGGAGAGGAAAGTTTAGATTTCCTGAACTTGAAGTGGAAACGCGGCAGTGACAGACGAATCTCACCACTCAATCCACATCTGAGCAAGGGGGGGGGGGTGTCCCACTGTAAACCAGCCGCCCCGCGGACCCCCACACGGGCCCCGGGTCAGAGGACAGGTAACTAGTGCCGAAGAATAAAGCTGTTATCTACACGTGTGCTCTTGTTCATATCACACACACACACAGAAAGAGAAAGGGGGGAGGGGGTAGACTAAGAGACAGAATGGGAAAATACAAACAAAATAAACAGATACAGAAAGAGAAATGGATAGAGAGAAGGGGGGAGTGAAAGAGGTTGAGAAAGAAAGACAGACAGACAGACCTACAAGACAAGAACAGAGAGACACAGAGGGAGGGAAAAGACAGACAGACAAACAGAAATACATAGAGAAACGGAGGGGGGGCAGACAGACAAACAAACTAAAAAACAGATATACAAAGAGAAAGAGAGAGAGAGAGAGAGAGAGAGAGGAGAGAGAGAGAGATACACAGACAGACAGTCAGACACACACACACACAGAGAGAGAGAGAGAGAGAGAGAGAGAGAGAGAGAGAGATACAGGGACAGAGAAAGAGAAAGACACATAGAGAGGGTGAACAGACAGATAAGCCGACAGACAGACAGATTGTGTGTGTGTGTGTGTGTGTGTGTGTGTGTGTGTGTGTGTGTGTGTGTGTGTGTGTGTGTGTGTGTGTGTGTGACTCATCCGTCTCCTCTGTTTACCAGGCGCGTCTGGAGAGAAGAAGTGTGGAAAATATGCATCTTATAAGGTTCCTTTTGTGGAGCACCAGCTCTCTGTAATATTTCTCATCGAGGTGCGAGAGAAGAGCAGTATCGCTCAGCCGCTCTCACAGACACACACACACACACACACAATTACTCACATGTTGTTTTGAACTTAGAATATCTTCTCCTTAAATGAATTCCAATTATTGAAATTGAAAACGAGATGTCAAGCTCTAATAAACTGTGTATAAAACAAATGTGTCTAAACGTGTAAAGGCTATAATAATGACAATATAGTCATTATAGATAGTCATATATATAATTATTACTATCCATTTATGCATTATTATTTCAAACCAGCTAAAGAATGTGGTACCTTAGACAATAATTACGTTAGACTAATAGTACTTTGACAAATGTGAAATCAATGACAATTAAGTAAAATTGCACAAATACTTGCGTGCATGTGTATATATAAATAATAATGTATCAAGTACTAATAAGTTAATATATTCCAGTGAAACGTATGCATTAATTATGTGGCTTCCACAACAGTAATTATAAGATTGTTTTTTAAATCCGTATATGATTATCACAAACATAATTCTATTAGTCCCATGTGCTGAACATCGTGGAAAAAAAAGAGTAGTTGTGACACGTTTCCGAGTCAACAGCAGAAAGTGTGTGCGCGCGCGAGTGTGAGAGTGTGTGTATGTGTGTGCATCTTTTGTACTTTATTGTATCACTCTTATTTATATTGTTGCCGTTGTCTTGTTTATTTTGTGTCTTTGTTGTATTATTAGCTGTATTATATTATTTCTGGTTCACTAAACTTTCCCCACAATACTGTTACTTATCCATACGAAGTTTTTGTAGATTAATTATAAAAATCAGTACCTTCAAATATTTATTAAAATGTTCAAAAGTGGTTTCACTGCACGATTAAAAAAATAATAAAGCTGTGTGATTTATAGCTGTGCTTAATCGAAGTGAGACAAAAGGAGTGAAGGTGTGAGAGTGAAAGTAAGAAATTGAGTGAGTCTGTGTGTGTGTGTGTGTGAGAGAGAAACAGAAAGTGTATGTGCATGTGTGTGAGTGTGAGATGTGTTTGAGTGTGTGTGTGTGTGTGTGTGTGTGTGTGTGGCTCTTTAAATTAACAGAATCTAGACAGTGTAAAGGTGTGAGCGGGCCCTTCACATTTATGACCCTGTGAGCAGCAGACGCACCTTCAGCAGAACTACTGCAGCACATCAAAGCACTGGACGAGATGATTCCAATCATTACTTCTGGTCCGCCAATAAAATCATGGAAGTCTGAATGACAGGACATTTGGATTGATTTGGTGTTTTTGCTTGTTTAGATACAAAAAAATGTAGATAAAAAACAAATATGATTTTTTTTAGTTTTTTATACATTTTAACTTTCCAACAGGGGACAAAGTTTAGTGAACCAGCAATTAAATGAAAAAGAAAAAAATAAACACAAAGACACATATGTAGAATAAAGAAAAATAAAAATAACACAACTTATATTAAAGACTAATTGCAATAAATAAAAACGAAAACGACAATATACTGTATATTTGTAAAAAAGAAAAAAAAAAGTATTAAAATAGAAGTTCTTACTTCTGGTCCACCAATAAAATCATGGAAGTCTGAATTACAGGACATTTTAATTGATTTGGTATTTATACTTGTTTAGGTAAAATTGTAAAAATGTAGATTTGTATTTAACTCATCTCTTATTTAAACATTTAACTCTCCCACATGGGACAAAGTTTAGTGAACCATCAATGAAATAAAAAAGAAAAAAAACAAATACAAGTATGTAGAATGAAGAAAAACTGAGGGGAAAAAAGCACATTAAAGATAAATTCTGATAAATTAAAACGAAAAATACAATTCAATTACTGTTAAGTACTAATACAGTATTATAGTATTAATATATAAGCAGATGCAAACAACATTCACGATAAGACAAAATTGATTTAGCATTTCTGTTATATTTCAATCCAACTAGGCAGCGTTAGTAGAGTAAAAGAAACAAAAGTAGCAAATTAAATGTGCTGACAATTCACCTGAATTGTTGCATGTTGTGTTGGGTTTTTCAAATAGAATTTCGAAAGGTTCACAAAATGTTTCAAATGTGTAGCGCGTGTGAATCGTTACAACGTTACACAAAACAACTCCCGACCGGTTCTCATGTGCTTTTATTAATAATCCCGAGTTAAAAGAGTTAATATTAAAAACGACAACAAACTACGATTCGACTCCACGTGGCGTTTGAGTGTGTTTTTCACACCAGCTTTACAGCGGAAATGCGGCCGTTTCTCCGCACGCGACCGTTAACGTTCCCCGATCATCGCGTTATTCTGATCGACACACACTTCAATCGAACCCGGTTCCGGCGCGCGCGCGCGCACACACACACACACACGGGTTCAAAGGCGCCGATGGCCCGGAACGCGACCCGTTTGTTGGTTACGTATTTGTTTAAAGCTCGAGTTATGACAAAAAATATGAATCATTTTCCCTCACTTTAATCTTTTAAATAAACCTTTTGACATTACTACGGGGCTACCGTGCGCACATGTGAATATGTAATAAAATAATTGGTGGCAAACGGTTGTAAAATGTCACCAAACAACAACACACAACTGACAAAACAGATACAGAAACACACAAATTACATCACAGGAAAATATTCAAAGTCGCGGCTTGAAAAGCGAAGATGTTATTTAGATCCGCAAAAACGCGTGATACACCGCGTAATAAACTCGTGGAAGTCTGAAAGACAGGACATGCGGATATATTTGGCGTTTTACTTGTTTAGATTAAAAAATGTGGATACAAAAAAATGATATATTTTTTATACATTTTAACTCCCCCACGGGGGGCAAAGTTTAGTGAACCAACAATGAAACAAAAAAGAAAAAAATAAACACAAAGACACTTTTGTAGAATAAAGTAAAATAAAAAAATCACCACGTATATTGGAGATAAATCGCAATAGGTAAAAAACAAAAAATACAAAAACAAATATACACAATAATACACACAATAATAAAAAATAATACACACAATCACATCACGGGGAAATATTAAAAGTCGCGGGTTGAAAACTTAATTACAAACATTGTTTAGATCGGCAAAAGCTCGTGACACGCCGACCGCGTACTGTTTATTTCATTTACTCAAGGACATTTACGCGTCCTGCTTTTCGTCCAGTGGCGACAAATGACCGGGCTCTATTAGGGAAGGACGGGGCGGGGGTCGGCCCTCGGGTCACGCCCCGTCACCGCGGGAGACCGACCCCGGGCCCTTAAAAAGGCCCAGGGCGCGACACATGCGCACGTCTAGACGCGTTACTCACTGTAACGGGATTTTGCGACTCCTTTCGGAACCCTTTTTCACGGAAATATGTCTTCATCCAGTCCGGACCAGCGCCTCGACCACCTCCTGAGCGCCGTGGAGAGCGAGTTTCAGAAAGGCAGCGAGAAGGGCGACGCCTCGGAGCGGGACATTAAACTTTCTCTGGAAGACGCGGAACTGTGGACGAAATTTAAAGAGCTGACGAATGAAATGATAGTCACCAAGACCGGAAGGTACGTTACGCGCACGAAACAAAGCGGAAAATGTCCTGTAAATTTGAACGAACACAAAAAGAGCCGCGTATCCATTGATTTACTTATAAAATCATATATTTTACCTTAAAATATTTAACTTGACCTGCAGTCGCGAAAAGTAGCAAAAAAAAAAAAAAGATTGTGACTGTAAAAGGCGCGAACGTTGTTTGATCGCTACTTTGATTCCAGGCGGATGTTTCCGGTGCTGCGGGCCAGTGTTACCGGTCTAGACCCGAACGCCATGTACTCGGTGCTGCTCGACTTCGTGGCGGCCGATAACAACCGGTGGAAGTACGTCAATGGCGAATGGGTCCCGGGCGGCAAACCCGAGCCGCAGAGCCCGAGCTGTGTCTACATACACCCGGATTCGCCCAATTTCGGCGCGCACTGGATGAAAGCACCTGTTTCATTCAGCAAAGTCAAACTTTCCAATAAACTCAACGGAGGCGGACAGGTGATAAAAACAGACCAAAAAATTACACCTAAAATTGTTACATTGAAATATATATGTCAAATATGTTTACTGAACCAACTGCCATTTTTATTTACATTTTTTTCCCTTCAGATTATGCTGAACTCATTGCACAAATACGAGCCGCGGATTCACATCGTCAAAGTCGGCGGGATTCAGAAAATGATCAGCAGCCAGTCGTTCCCGGAGACGCAGTTTATTGCCGTTACCGCCTACCAGAACGAAGAAGTGAGTGCTACTCAATCATCCGTGTGTGTGTGTGCTACTCAAACTCCAAGTGTGCTGGAAGTGGTTGCGTCATTTTACCGTCTTTCCGCTCAGATCACGGCTCTAAAGATCAAGCACAACCCGTTCGCCAAGGCCTTTCTGGACGCCAAGGAGAGGTACGACAAAGTTTTTGTTTTTTGAGAGAGAGCCCACTCTAAACCCGACTGTTAATTGCCGTGTCGACAGGAGTGATCACAAGGAGGTCCCGGACCACAGCGCCGACAACCAGCAGTCCAACTACTCGCAACGTAAGAACCACCACACGAATCATTACTCCGCCCAGTTCTAACCGCCATCATCCCTTAACAGTCGGCGGCTGGTTTCTGCCCAGCAATGCCCCCATGGGCCCCAGCAGCAGCCCGCCACAGTTCAACGCGGCCCCCGTCCACTCCTCAGGATCCTACTGCGAGAGATACTCCAGCCTGAGGAACCACAGGGCCACGCCCTACCCCAGCCACTACCCTCACCGCGGCACAGCCAGCAGTACGGACGCACACACCCCACCGCAAATGGCCGAACGACCGCTCACTCTTTGCTCCCTTGCAGATAACTACATGGAGAATTCGTCCGGAAGTCTGGCTTCTCACGATGGGTGGTCAGCCCTGCAGATCCCCAACTCCAGCGGCATGGGCACACTGGCACACACCACCAACACCACCTCCAACACCAGGTCAGTCTGTCGTTTGGCTCAGTGTCGGTTGTTTGGGGGGAGTTGTGGTCCAGTTGTAGGGGACTTGGAATAGGTTGCCGGAATCCCTCTTGGTCCAAAAGGTTGCCTGTTCAAATCCCCCTACCAGCCATAGTGCCCACTATGCACACTGTTCCGGGTTTGTGTGTTGCCCTTCACTTGTAGGGCACAGTTTCCATAGGGTACGCCATGTTGACTAACTCACTCTCGCTTTGCAGCCAATACCCAAGCTTGTGGTCGGTGGCCGGGACGACCCTCACCCCGTCGGGCTCCACGTCGGGGTCCATCCCCGGCAGCCTGACCTCTCAATTCCTGCGTGGTTCCTCCGTGTCCTACTCGGGACTGACCTCCTCGCTGCCCGTGTCTTCTCCGTCCTCCATGTACGACCCGAGCCTGAGCGAGGTGGGCCTGGGAGACGCCCAGTTTGAGAGCTCCATTGCCAGACTCACCGCGTCCTGGGCGCCCGTGGCCCAAAGCTACTGAGAAGATTCCAGATGTTTCCTGAAACGAGTATCAGACTGGGGAAAAGGGAACTAATGGTGCGGGATGGGAGTTTGTCCCGACGTCGGCGCATTTTTTCCCCCATGTAGAAGTTATCGCGGCGAGTCCGGTTACGCCGCCTGTTACACTCGGTATCAACGTGCAATGTAGTCAACTACTGTATTTATTCGTTTTGATAACGGCTTAACTATGTATGTATTAACCCGATGAGATGTGCTGTTACTCACATGTATATGTTTGTAAATAAATAGAAATTAACGCACCCGCCATTAACCGTCACCGGCGACAGACGCGAGAAAAGATTCCGGCGGGCTCGCTTGTACATACCTGTTTGTATTTGTTAGACTCGTTGTGAGTTTTATTTATGTCGTTTTAATAATAAATTAAAGTTGGGTTTTTCCTCTATTAAACTGTTGTGGAGTCATGGTTGGTTCAGAAACGGCGTACAAAACCGCTCACATGCTTTGTGAAAAAACAATTATTCCTAGAAGATCCGAATTAGCCACTGGAATTTCAAAGCTGACTCAAAAACGCATTTGCATGTTTATTCAAATCTAACAAGCATCATGATATTCCTTCCCGGGCTTCACAATTAGCGTGTGAAGGTGAGTTGAGAAGTTCTGGAGTCGTGAGCTTTATCGTCTCTCGGGTCTTTGTGACAATTTACGGATCCGTGTGACACACTCGAGGAAAAGTGATTAAAACATCAATAACAAACGAAGAAATACCCACCACATCTGTATTACGTGTTTTATCTCAAACCATCTATAGAGAAATATACACACACATCTGTCATCAGTCAGATTAAACCAAACAGCATTATTTACATAAATGTACCCAACTGGATTAAATTAACATACTGTTACTTTCTGGACTCTCATGCGTCCACTGTGTCCAGATAAGACATTTCCCAACATTTTTTCATTTTATCCGGCACTCATTCCGAATTAATCAGCGCGAGTAATGTAGTGATAATAAGCGTCGTGAGTAGCAGCGCCCCCTAGTAGGAGAACTGCACCCCTCACATACTCACTCACGCTTTATGTTACAACAAGGTACAAGAAACATGTTATACACAGCTGAGAGAAAGCAGATTACATTAGCTAAACTATGGAAATGTAGGTAAAAAGTGTTAAACGGTTACGCAACACTTTAACAGTTACACACAGACTTCCTATGTGAATAACACATGTGAGAATTCAGCAATGGTGAAGTTACACGAAAAATTACTTTCCATTATATTCAGCAGAAATCACTGAGTCAATTAACGCGATTTATTTATAGTTTTTTTTTTTCTTTTTTTCCATTCCATGAGGATGACAGATGAGACACGGCTCCCCCGCATTCATGTCTCTTCGTCACACACGCACACACACACTGTAGTGTTCCACTCTGAAACTGCAGCACCATGAAACCACAGTAATGTCAAACATTTACAAAACCCCCAAAAATCTCAAATTCAAATCAGTAATTTCTCTCCCTGTCTATAAGTTTATGCTTCAATCTTAAAGATAAAGAATATATTTCAATAACAATGAAGTCAGCTCAAGCCATTCAAATACAATGAGGATATACCGCATTTAGGCAAATATAATAATTTTTATATTGTATATTATAATATATTATATATTTTAAAAATAATATTTTTATTAACATTTCTGGGTCGTTTACATTAATATTCGCATAAAAATAGTACTTTTAAGTAACTAACATAACTTGTGACTCGTATAATTTTAATATCGTTTTACTTGAATAATAGATAACAAAAAGGTGATACTAGTGGTCAGGACTTAATTTCCCAATATCCTTTGCTCTCCAGTCAGACTCCGCACATGCTCAGAGCAATAGTCTCAGGCCTGATTCAAGCTCACCGTTTATCTGACGCCGTGTGAAGAGGAAGGTTTATTATCCCCTGTGCAGCAACCCAGCGTTTTGATTGTGTCTGTTCCTTGGATTTTTTTACTCCTTACCCGTGTTCATTTTCGACTGTGTCATTTGACTCTTTCTGAGATGACACATTGCACTCGTTTGTAGCCGAATGTGCTAAGCTAAGCGATTGTGGTTTGTAGTCTGTGTTTGTTGTTATATAAATTATTGTACTCAGGGCCGGCCCAAGCCTTCAGGGGGCCCTAAGCAGAATTTGCTTGGGGGCCCCTTGCTAAATGGACAAAGCACATAATAATAATAATAATAATAATAATAATAATAATAATAATAATAATAACAATAGTAATATGTATTATTATTGTTATTATTATTATTATTGTTATTATTATTATTACAACAACAACAGTGAAGTCTGAAGGTTTTTTTTATGACAAAAGCAGCTTCTAACAGCTGAGCCTGCACCTTTTTTGACCCACAAGATTATCACGTATACAGTCCAGAAAAGATGTGTTCAATTCTTTTAGTTAATTCTTCCGCTTGTTGTTTTTTCATGGAATAATGGATTTCAATACTAATATGATATTTATTGAAATATTTTGCATGCACAGTTGAGGACAAAATTATTACCCCCCTCTACAAAATGGTTATTGTTTTAAAGGATTTGTAAAACTGCTATTAATCAGGGAAAAACAATAAAATGTCAACAGCTTCATTAGACATTTAACTGTCTAAAAAACGGATTTGCTTTGTTTTAAAGCAGATTTTTGCAGAAACCTAAATGCAGAGCCGAATTTACTGTCCCTAGCGCTGTATTAATCAACTCATGTAATTCCAAGTATTTTTGGCATTTTTGTCATATTAATTAAGAAATGAATATTGTATTGGTTTAATTTAACATTTTATTCATTATTTTGATCGAATTATGACTGTATTCAGTCAAAGAACAATCATAGACTAAGATAACAATTATTTTAGTTGTAAATTGTTTAATCTCAAGCAAACGCGAAAAATGCAAGCTAATGAAAGCAGCGTTTTCATTAGCTTTGAAAGAAAGAGCTCAGAAACAGAACAACAAACTTTTTATAAAACTGTAATATTTCTCTCTCTCTCTCTCTCGAACGTCGCAGCTTTAACTGTTTTGAACGAGCGCAAAGGCGTTTCTAACTTTCAAATATTGATCTGACGCACCAGATGGATTGTACCACATTGTAAAATAGTGGAGGGGTGTCGAATTCTCGAAAAAGCGGTGTTTATGATGCCCACGGGCTCCTAAAAGCTTTCTAACTTTCGCCTGCTTAACGACGTCCTGCATATAGAATAATGTTTAAAATGAAAAAATCTCCGATATAATTAATGTACTCTTGGGGGCCCACTGGTTCACGCGGGGCCCCACGCACCAGCGTAGTCCGCGTATGCCTCGGGCCGGCTCTGATTGTACTGCATTTAGTTTACCCTTATTTGTTCCAGTGTTATTTTGTCTCAGTTAAGTGTCGCGGCGTGTTTCTTTATTTCTGTTATTGAGCTAATAAAAGCTTATACTGTAGCATGTCTGCCTACGAACCATTGTTAAACATTATATAGACGCACGCGCACCGCTTCATAAAGACGACGTGTTTCTGTTTATTTGTGATTGTTCCTGACTGGAAATACGGAAAAAAAGGGCTTATATTTACGCGCATATTTGAAATATGCGATTATTATATATTGTATTAATTCCACAAGACAACAGTAAACTGTGTTAAACTGTAGAGGCGGTGTTCTGAAAATTCTTCCTACATCTCAGAAGTTCCTACACTGAGCGCTGCGCGTGCGCGTTAAAACTACGTGACTGCTCAACTGTTCTCCGCTCAGACTTTTCTACTTTCCACGCTACATGAGCGTTAAAAAATGTGTTATATCTATCGTTTCTTCTCCTACTTGATCGTACAAACATTCCCACCTGTACTTTTGTTGTATGTACTTTTGATATTGTAGCATTGGATCAATAAATAAACATAAATGCACTAAATGAACAGTACACAAGATAATCGAAACATGTTACTATATTTTGTAGTTATTTATATTAGTATTCTTTTTTCACATGTTTTAACGCGCTTGCGCAGGGCGCTAACTAAGAACAGCTGATCAGTGACGTCAGTGTAGGAACTTCTGAGCTGTAGGTTACTGTGTGTGTGTGTGTGTGTGCGTGTGTGTGTGTGTGTAAGGGGACGGCGGTCTGGAGACCCCTGACTGGGAAAACAAATGAGAAGCTTGTGCTCTGAAGTGTGTTGTTTGCTGACTGGAATTGGCGACCGATGCTTCCATCTGCTACTGAGCCGACCAGCGCTCCAGTGTTAGCACGACTAACATCACACCTGACTGACACACATCTGACTGGAACGCACAGAGAATTAACTATTGTACACACACACCAGACCAAGAAGCACAGAGCATCACATACACACCCACACACACCTGACTGAGATGCAGAGATTTATCTATCGTACACACACACACACATACACACACACACACACCTGACCGAGACACACAGAAAATTACCTATCGTACACACACACACCAGACCAAGAAGCACAGAGCATCACACACACATACACACACACACCTGACCGAGACACACAGAGAATCAACTATGGTACACACACACCAGACCAAGAAGCACAGAGCATCACACACACACGCCTGACAGAGATGTACCTATCATACACACACACACACACACACACCTGACAGAGACGCACAAAGCATCACACACACACACACACACACACACACACACACACACACACACCTGACCGCACAAAGAATTATCTACCACAAAACACACTCTCACACACACACATATTTCCTGATTGTTTCTAATTTGGCCGAACAGTTTTCAATTGAGCACCGTGTGATTGGCCGGTAACTAAAAACAGATCCATAAAAAAAAAAAAAACATTGCTCCGCCTTCTTTATGAATATAAATTCTTAAACACACGTATATTGGCCATTGTGGCACCAGAATAAATTTTCTAGAATTTTCCAAAAAGATGAATCCACATTTCAACCTAAAGACTTTATTAAACAGACTTTGTTATAAATGTTTATCTACAGTTAATCTCATTCAATCTTTTTTATTTTAATATCTGTGAATTTAAAACTTTATTTACCACTAAACTTCCATTTATTACCACAACTCATCAGAAACCTTTGACATTATACATAGTATAATGAAATTGTAGCAGCCTTGTTAAAAGTTAAAAACCAAGATATAAAAATGTAAAGTAAAGTGAGTGAGATAGATAGTGTAAGAATAGATAGTGTAAAAATAGAAAGCATGAAAGTATCAGGTACAGCATACATATTTATATGGGACGGAGGTGGAGCTGTATTGCACAAGAATAAAATAAAATGGACAGTATAGGTAAATATAAAGTATTGTGTAAATAGAGTACAAGTACAGTCCCTGACAAAAGTCTTGTCGCTAATCTATTTTGTAGAAACACCTGCCATTAACCTGACTTTTAATTATTCAATTGGTGTAAGAAATAGCTAACAGCTATCATATGAAAAGCTAAAACCCTTCCAAATGATATTTAATGCACTGAAATAAATTAGTTTAACTGAAAAAAGATTTATAATTTAATCAAGACAGAAAGGTCAAATTTTGCCAAGACAAAAGTTTTGTCGCCTATACAGAAACAACATTTTTGAACAAATTTACTACAAATACAAAAATGTGTCAGGTGCTGTGAGATCCAAATTTAATATTATGTATGACTTCCCTGAGCTTGAAGGACTGCATTCATGCGGTTTGAAAAGGATTCATACAATGTATTAATGAAGTCATCAGGAATAGCATAGAAAGCAGTCTTGCATGCCTCCAAGAGTTTATCAATATTCTTGGGTTTTGTCTTCCATGCTTTCTCTTTCCTCCTACCCACATATGCTCAATGATGTTCATGCTCATGGTGAAGGTGCTGGCCAATCCTGGAGCGTCTTAATCTTCTTTGCCTTGAGGAACTTTGATGTGGAGATGGAAGTATGCGATGGAGCACCATCCTGCTGCAGAATGTGGCCTCTTTTATGGTTGGAAATATAAGAGGTAGCTAAGATAACTTGGTATTTTAGACTATTGATGTTGCCTTCCACTTTTCAGAAATCCCACACGCCCCCATACTGGATGTAACCCCAGACCATGATCTTTACGCCACCAAACTTCACAGTTTTCTGGGTGAATCTCGAATCCATGTGTGCTCCAGTAGGTCTCCAGCAATATTTGCGGCAACTGTGGTGTAACTCAACAGAAGATTCATCTGAAATGTCCACATTCTGCCACTTTTCCAGCATCCATCATTTTAGCAGGTTGTGGGCCACACGGTTTTTCAGTTGTCTTTTGTTTAGTGCTGGCTTCTGGGCACTGATTCGACCATGGAGGCCATTTTGAGACAGAATTCGACAAACTGTTCTGGTTCACACAGGGATTTCAGGTGACCAGGTCTCGTGGAGCTTTTGAGTTTTCGAGCCAACAAACGGTCCTCTCGAGCAGTTGTCTTTCGTGGTCTGCCTGACCTGGGCTTGTCAAAAACATCTCCAGTCTCCTCAAATTTTTTTTATCTTCTGTACTTGATGCTGAGACACATTGAAGGTGTCTGCCACATCAGCAGTGGATCTGGTGTTCAGCCTCTTGATAATCATCACTTTCGTCTCACTGTAAATCTTAGGCATGTTTGAGAGGTCTAGTTGCAGTTGATGTGAAGGCCTAGTATACTGGGGTTCTTTGTATACACACCTGAGGCCTTATAGATCTATTATTAGCCACTAGTGAAGCTCATGTGACAAGGCGACAACACTTATGTCTTTGCAAAAATGGACTCAATGGGCTTTACCAAGCTGTAAATATTAGAATACTATTTGACAGTTTTGTTTTGCACTGAAACATTATTACAAAAGCTGTTAAGATTAAAATTAGCTATTTCTTTAAAAAATATCTTGATTAGAAATATATTTCAGCGGCACTTCAGGTCAATTTGTACACTTTTGTCAAGTATATGTATTTTTTCACTTTGAAACTTCTCCTGCTTGGCTTATTTATTTTGGCCTATTTGGTGTATTTATGATGATTCAGTTTTTATACATATTTATAACACTATGCAACACATTTATGTTATACTGCTCGGATCAAAATTACCAGTAAAACAGTTAAAAAATTAAAAGAAACTTTTTCCACTTTGAAACTGCTTGTCTTAGTGTAACATACCGTATTTACTTGACTATTCGAGGATTTTTCCTAGAAAATTCGGGCTCAAACTGGGGGGCTCGACTGATGGTTCGCGATCTACCGATATAGAAATTATTTTACTCAGAACAGTGCGCAGATATTTCACCCTTTCTCACAAAAATAAACAGCAGAGACACAAGAACGATAATTAAATGAACATTTATGACGCGAACTAAATACATCTTTCAGAAAACGGCACAAGCCGTGCAAAGAAGCACTGACTCCGCTGGCCGCTGCTCACAGACACACGCACACACACACATGCACGCGCACTGTCTTACACTCTTTCAGCTCAGCTCTCTTCTGTCTCTAGTCTCTTTGGCATGGGGCTTCACAAATAAATGAGTCACACGGTGGATTTCGTACGTTGTATTCATTCCCAAAACACGAGTTAGCATTAGCCGTCTGATTCTCGGGAGAACTTCCTTAAAAGGTCAGGGCACTTTTCCCAGAAATCTTTAAAATGATAATGCAACCATATCAATGACAAATTCAACTTAAACATAACTGAACAATAGCTTAAATAGATTAATACCAACATAAACAAACAGGGTTACTTGATTTTTAGGTTTCTTTTACCAACAAGCATGTTTGAATACTTTTATTATTTCTATAGGAAAGATTAAAGAGCATCTGAACAGGTGTTCTATCATTATTTTCCTGTGCCACTTTAGTGTCTCCGTGGGCCCCAAATAACCAGAATTTACTTTATATGAAATGAAATAGGTTTCTACTCATTTCTATCTATTTACTTTTCTATTCATCTCTTTCCCCCACTTATAAGGGGGTCTAAACAGAATACCACAATCTCACAGCTGAAGTGGGTGGGGGGGGTCAACTTATAAGCGGATCGACTTATAAGCGAGTAAATACGGTACATATAAAACACACACACACACACACCTTTGGTTTCTGACACTTATTAAATCAAATATTATTTGTCACATACATACATGGTACGACATGCAGTGAAATGCTTTTTACAATCACCCAGCTTTTTTTTTGGAGGGGGGGGGGGGNAAAAGAGCAATACAATAAAATACAACACTGATTCAATAAGATTTAAAATGAAAAAAGAAACACAACAAACTGTAAGTGGGGGTAAAGTGACTAGAAGTCAAAAGACAAAGAAATAGGCCAACGCTCCTTGATATCGGCGATCTTAGATACACAACTTTTCATTCAACTCCCGGAGTAAAGCAGCGGTTTCAACGAGTTTTCAGCGTCTTCGTACTCCGGAAAACTCTAAGGGTAAGATGTCTACGCCGGTGGCTGTAGCCTGCACCTCATGCTACATGTATAGTTTAGCTCTATCGGTTAGCGACGAGGGCTTTATT
Organism: Paedocypris carbunculus; assembly: GCA_028128575.1. NCBI lineage: Eukaryota > Metazoa > Chordata > Actinopteri > Cypriniformes > Paedocypris > Paedocypris carbunculus. Next base: position 80,645 of record SOMO01000159.1, read on the forward strand.
TGCGCTAAGTGCAGAGGTTTTAAGGCTAACCGATGGAATTGTGGAGTTAGAAACACTCATCCGGGCGTTAGAGAAGGACAGACAGCGTGAGAGTAGTGAGACGGTCCCGGATGCCATAATCTGTTGATTCGAATCTTTAAAGCTATCGGGTACACAATTTAGAAAAAAGAGACATAGGGAAAACGAGTAAAATGTAAAGGTGTGCAACAGCATTCTCTGTGTCCCTGTCATCAATAAAGGACAGTAAATACAGTGTTCCATATACTGTGAAGAAATGTATCCGTGAAACATTGTACAAATATATTTTTTAAGTGAGTGAGATTATTTTCAAAATATATGGGACATTTTTAAACATGTTCTTAACATTTTAAAAATTAGTGTTTTTTTGTCTTTATGGGGTATTCTAATAATTTAAATTAATAATGAGTGTGTTGTTTCATTTTTAATTGTTATTCTATGTGTAATACTGATTACATGCACGAGAGAGTCTCTCCCAGGGCGCCAGTCAACGTAGAACCGCCACTGCATTCACCTAGATGATGTTAGTGACTCTCTAACTCGCTCTTTTTATGATATTCTAAATTCCACCGGCTTTAAGCAAAACGTTATTGGCTCCACTCATGAGTTTAACCATACATTAGATTTGATTCTTTCATACGGTATCGTAATTCATGATGTAGATATTGTTTCGGTGAGTGACTGCATTTCTGATCACTCTCTAGTTTCCTGCTTAATAAATATAGACATCCCAGCTGTGATCTCACCGCAATATCGCTCTTGTAGACTCATTAATTCCAGCACGAAAGATAATTTTATTAAACGTCTTCCT
>SOMO01000159.1:82527-106336 GCA_028128575.1 Paedocypris carbunculus
AATCTCTAAAATCTACCAGGGAGGAAGATCCTTTTCATACTTAGCACCCAAGCTATGGAATGCTCTGCCTAGTCTAATTCGAGACTCAGAATCAGTGAATCAATTTAAGTCTAGACTGAAGACGCGTCTCTTCAACGAAGCATAATAACTTACAGAAAATATTAATATATTGTATAGAAAGGCTGCCTAGTTAGTGCTCGGAACCGAATTACACCTGCACCTTCAGAAAATTGTCAAAATCTATGGTACTTGAAGTTTTTCTAATTATTATAATAATAATAATATAATAATGAGTATTTGTAGGGCGCTTTTCACAGTTTTAACTGTCTCAATTGCCTTGTTTTTTTTTCTCCCCTCCTCTCCTGAGCGGCAAGTGTCGTACGACCGGAATCTCCTGCTTCGGGATCATCGGTGGTGCTTCCCCGACCTCTGTGGACCTCATGACGCTGTTGGCGTGGAGAAGTGGAGCCGCCTTTTTCCCCACTGAGGAGGGAAACATCGTTCCAGAATCATCATTAAAAATGACGCGGAACAACAAACGCACTGATTTTGTAGTGTTAGAATGCCAGAGGAGACTGGCACCAGTGAGCCGGGTTCTCCCCAGGGTTTTTCCTCGTTAAAGAAGTTTTTTTTTACCTGGCCACTGTCGCGTATGTGCTTGCTCGCTGGTCTTTGTCTTTGTCTTGTCACAACCGCAGCCACTTAGTTAACACCAACAATCCAGACGATAAATTGAATAAAAAGCAACAATTCTACAACCTGTGAAACCTGTGAAAGACAGTTAAAACTGTGAAAAGCACCCTACAAATACTAATAATAATATTATTATTATAAAAAGCAAAGCAAAACGGTTACATTTATTTCCTATTTGTTGTAATAACAAACATGTGTACATTTATTTTGCACAAATGCATTTCTGTGTTTATGTATACACAAGTACTTTATTTACACATTTATTTTTCATGAATGCATTTCCGTATTCATTCATACATAAGTACATTTATTTCCTGTTTGAACTTACATATATACTGTAATACATTAATTGAAAGTTTGAAGTACCCATTTTTTTAGGTTACACTCTTAAAAAAAACAGGACATTGTGCTTTTTGTAAAAATAATAACAATAATAAAAAAACAAAAATGTGAAGCGCGTTTTCCCTTCTCTGTCAGCTGAAAACGAACTAACTTAATAAATACTTATCACTCTAACATGAAGCATATGTCTACATAAAGCTTAGAATGTCTGTTTTAAATATAAGCGTAAGTAAATATCGTGTTGTCCGTTTATCTAATCCGTATGAATCTAAAGCGGCGGCTTGTTGAAGAGAGATTTGACCCGAATGAGAACTCTGATGAGCAAGTTATTTGCAGTTGTAATTCCGTCTGTAAAAGAGGTCGAGTCTCAGTTTTAACAAGTCCCTTCAAGAACATTCAAAACACCACAGACGAAGATGAGATCGATGAGAAAGCAGGTGTCTGTTGCGTTTTGTATCACTGGTGATACACTTTGTTTATTGTCAGATTACAGGGCCTTAAATTAAAATTCAGTTTCAAAAAACTTGATAAATTCAGACACACTTGTAACACATAATTTGATCACCAGGTGCAATTAACTGTTCCATTGCTTTTACACAACAGTGACCACTAGGGGAGCCGCTCCAAATTTTGAAAATTAAATTTTTTCAGATTTTTATTTAAAAAAATAGTTTTTGAGATCCAGGGGGGAGAACAGTAACATTTGTGCTAAATTTCTAAGAGAAGGGTTGTCTGGTGGGTTACTTGAATGTGGCGTGGTACATTTGTGATTGAAATTTTAATCCTTTCCTTTATTACACATTGTATCTTTTGGTGATACGTTTAAAATGATGTTTACAATTTTAATAAAATATATATTTTTTTTCATTTTCGAATTATTTTTATTAGAAATATTATGTTGAATCGAAAGAAAAAAAAAATGTTTTAAGCTTACTGTCTGGAAGCCAGCAGTAAAGGGTTAAACCCTTTGCAGCGTGATTGCAGCGTTAAAAATAATTGACGCGATTAAGCATTTAAAATAAACTTTGAAAGCCCTAGTATATACACATTTATTTGCACAAAATGTCAGTATCAATTTATACACAAGTACATTTATTTCCTATTTGTTGTAATAATGTATTTATACATTTATTTGGCAAGTACATTTATTTCCTTTGTCATTTCTATTAGTTTTTGACGAATTGTGATGAACGGCCGCGCGACTGGGCAAACACACGCCTCCGACAGCCAATCAGATTGAAGGATGTGACCGGAGCGGCACGAAGCGTGTTTGCCCACCAGGCCTCGGCCTTTCACCCCCGCACAAACCCACCTCGCTCTCTGAAGTGTGTGTGCCCTCGCTAATGAAGACATTCCGCTACCTGGGTGAGACATTGCTGTCAGCTGAGCAGCTCCGCCCGACTCCACAGACACACACACACAGCGTTTACCTCATCCCTCCATCACTGAAGTCACACGCACCCGCTAAAAACCCACCGCCGCGCTGCTGCCCCGCCAGACGTCAGGGGAGGAAGATCTGTGGAAGCAGCCAGGACAACACACACACACACACACACACACACACACACACACACACACACACACACACAGAGCGAGGAGTGTGTGGTAAACACCAGCAGAAGCCATGGGCACACACCATGGCGATGAAAGTTTGCTGTTTGTCTTTGTCGTTTTTAGTCCTTTGCTTTAGTTCTTTAGCATTCTGTAAATTTTGGTATTTGTTGAAAACACTAAAAACAGTAGAAAACACAACTTGTGTTTTTTGTGCGCACACACACAAACACGGCTGAATAATATTGATGGTGCTGCGAGCCTGCATTTGCCATGACTGCCCCCTGCAGCTCACCTGCATCATTACAACACCAGTGGTGTAAAGTACTTAAGTAACAACGTCCAATTACTCAAGTATTTTTTTGCTATGTTGTGCTTGTACCTACTATCAAAAACAGAAGCAACTTTTACTCTCTACTTGCCTACATTAGTGATTGAGTATCTGTATCTTTCTCCACTACATTACATTGGGTGGCGCAGTGGGTAGCACTGTGGCCTCACAGCAAGAAGGTTCCGATTGTGACTCGTGGTGTGAGTTCGAGGCCAGTCGGGGCCTTTCTGTGTGGAGTTTGCATGTTCTCTCGTGCTTGCGTGGGTTTCCTCCGGGTGCTCCGGTTTCCCCCACAGTGAGGAAAAAACATGCGTTTCAGGTTAATCTGGCCGTGTGAATTTGTGAGTGTGTGTGGGTGTTGTGTATGCCCGAGTGAAGTGGACGCTGGCGCAGATTGGCTGCCGCTATTTCACCGAGCAATTGGTATGTGTGTGAATGTTGTGTTTCTGTAAGGCGACCTTGAGTGCCTTGAAAGGCGCCAATAAAAAATTGAATGCATTACATTAGAATGGACACTTACCGTTACATTGTGATCCTTTATTTAGTGATCTTTTTCACTAATAAAAATCAAATGTTTCACTAAAAAAATATATGTTTTTAAATTGATTTCGTTCGATACAATTTCAATTCTATATAGGAAATAAAACCTCATCTTTTCTTTTATCACATTTTAATGGCATTTTTTAGGCTAAGATACCAACAGTGTAGAAATACCCAGAAATACTCAAGTTCTTTTAAAATCCGACACTTTAGGACTTCATCGCAAGTTACAAGTCACCAATTCCCAGAAGACTTGAGTAGGAGTAATTATTACAGTATGGTCCTTTTACTCAGTATTACCAAGTATGGTTTTCAACTACTCGTTCACACACACACAGACACACGCACCCATTGTACAGTGAGAGTGGAAAATAAGAGACAGACAACTCACACGGCTCCAGATGTTCTTTTTAATGAGCGATGAGATGTAGAAAGATCCAGAAGGGTTTAGTTTTTTTTTTTATACAGCAATAGAATCATGATCACAAAGGCATCCATATGGAAGAAAAGACTGTTGCGCAAACAAGTAGGTTTTAAAACGTGGAATCACAACAGAGATATAAAAAGCTTACGGGTGGTCGGCAGAACGCAGCAAGGAAAAATCTCAGCTGAACTTGGCTTTAGAGAAATCCATCTCGGGGTGAGCATCCATGAACCTGCCAGAACATCAGCCCGTCACATCTCATAACACTTACTAGAGTACGAAAACAGATTAGTGCCTTAGTGCCTAAAACAAAATTGCAATTACGTACAATTTTTTTTTTTCGCAGGCAATTATCACGTTTTTGTTTTAAACCGTTTTCCTTTGAACGTTTTATCTGAAAATGTTTTAATTTTTCAACATTTAAAATTTTTTTTTTTTTCGTTTGTATTTCTGGCCCCAAGTTTCACAGGCAGGGGGCGGCCTTTACTCTGATTGGCTGGTTAGAATGTGCATGTGAAAATGTCTATTATTTAGTGATGCACCGAAAATTCTTGGCCGAAACCGAAAAAGAGGAAAGCCTGGCCGAAAACCGAAACACTGAAAGAAATTATGGCATTTATTGGTAGTACCTTTCCATTTATTGCTATGATGGTGCACTAACTTTATTATTAATTTATGCAATTGCAATGCCTTGATTCTAATGAAGTTTCAAAAAATAAATTTAACAAAATGTGATACAAATTATACAAATATTTATTAAGCATATTGCAACACTCAAGAGTAGGGATGCACCGAAATGAAAATTCTGGGCCGAAACCGAAAACTGAAAAAGAGGAAAACCTGGCCGAAAACCGAAACAATTGCATTTATTGCTATCAGGGTATCTGAAGGTTTCCACCAGTTAGAATTGTCCATTGTTCCGCCCACCATAACAAGGCGCATTTCAATTAAATTATCATTTTTAATAGAATTCAATCGAGGTCTGATTAGTCACAACCACATTTGCAGATATCTATCCTAAGTTGGAGATAATGGACAGCATTTACAGATACAGCTATGTAGTTTGAAGATAGCTTTAAATATAAATAGACTAAAGTTATGAATCAAATTAAAGATATCTTAAAAATGTATTTGACTTATAAAAAGTATGCTTTAGATATCTTAAATGTAAGATATATTTAATTAAATGCATTTGGAGATATCTTCAACTCCAATATGACTAGTCATAAATATTTGGATATATCTTTAAATATTTTACTAATATTACAAATGTATTAACACTAGTAACAATATATTTGAAGATTAAAAATAGTAGGCGTACATTTACGCTATTATAAGCACCAGCAACGCTGCCACAGTTCACACGCTGGGGTATGTGATGCAATTTAATTGTGACTAAGAGAAACTCATTTAGAGATATCTACAAATATTTTTCAACGGGAGTGTATCTAGTCGAAGTAGATTTGCTGTGACTCGTCAGAACAGTTTTATGACTAGCCGGCAGGGATAACCAATCACATAATTAATGTTAATTCCGATCTCTGTTTAGCCGATTATAATTTGAGCAGACGAGAGCGTGAGCGCGTGTCGATACGTGCGCACTCAAATCGCGTTGCACTCGCTCGCAAATCTTATTGGCACTAAATTGTTCCCGTATCCCGAACATATTTCTACGGATCGTGCGCTGACAGACTCTAGGCGCAGACTTTTCATAGTTTTCACCGTGGTATTTACCCCAACTTTGGGCGCTTTAGAGCTGCGCTAAAGGATTAGCGTCCGCTACAGACGCATCAGATGAGCTGATCTCTTTAGTTTGCTGCTCAAACGGAGTAAGAAGAGAGAGAATGTTCTCTATTAAGAGCCACTGGTGAAAAGTGAATGTCGCGGGGAGATCGTGATCTGCGCTCCGCTATATGCCGCAGCTCTTATGGCCTCTGCTTACGTCATCAACTTTCGGCCGTGTTGTTTCGGTGAAAAAAGTGTTTCGGCCAAAAACCGAAAATGCACTTTTTGGCCATTTTCGGCCAAAAATTCGGTACATCCCTACTCAAGAGTATAAAATATAATTCAAACTAAAATGTTTAACTTGACCCTATGTGTGTACGTACATAAATAGTCATGCCTACTGGCCTGCTGAAATGTTGTAAAATAAAATGTCCCTCCATTAAAAATTGCATTTAAGATTAAAGGGCATTCAGAGGAAATGCAAAAGATACATTTTCTCTGCAGATCTTAATAATAGTATAAATAGTAGGTCGCTGTTGAGCTTGTCATCTGACTGACTTTTTGAGAAAGACTTGAGATTGTATTTAAAGGCCAGTGGATAAAAAATATACATCTTGCAGAAATATGCAGACTACAATCTGTTACATATAAAGTAGCCTAAAACAAAATAGCCTACGTACTAGTATTATTAAAGGTACTTTCTTGCAGGATTTCACTGAACATATCAGACAACGCGGGTGCAAACCCCTCATCTGGTGGAGACTGCGCAATGCCATGTCTGCGTCTTCGCGTCGGTTCTGAGTATCCATCGCTGCCTGTATTATTTCTCGCGCGCATTTCTCGGTCTCTGCTTACGTGATCACATTTCGGCGGTATTGTTTCAGTGAAAAAAAAAAACAAACGTAATCGCGAGTAGAAAAAAAAAACCTTGTAAATTTGCGTAGAAATGTACGTTATATTTTTGGCACTGGTCTGATTCCATACTGAAGCTGCACAATTAACCGTTAAAAGATTGCAATTACAGTTCCACTCTCCTCGCAATCTCAGGTGGGCATTTGTACAATTTGGCCAATTCAGTGGTAAATCCTTGACTTTAGAGCTACATCTAAAATAAGATAATTTTTTTTTAAATGTCTTATTTTTAAGAGAATCATCACGTAGAATCCCCAAAACAACTTTTTAAGCGTACCTTCTGGTAACCCGCATTAAAGGGTTAAATCATTGCGCTTTACATTTTTAACCCATGCAATTGGTTTCCACTTCTTTTTCTTTTAATAAAAGCAATGTTTTGCAAATGTTTTTTTCCTCCACTCAATAACGTAACGCCATGTGACAATATTCTAAAAATAATCAACGTGAAAAATCATGATACCATGCTCTGTAACGACCAGTTCCCTAAGCCACTGAGAATAAATTAAAAATGTATTTATTTACAAAAAAAAAAAAAAACGCACGTGCGCGCACACACAGTTATGTACGTACTTCTTTAATATGTCCTGCTTCTTCTGCTCCTCGGAGGTGGGCAGCCCCATGGACTTCTGCCGCTGGTCGTACATCATCTTCTCCACCATGCTGCGCGTCTCACCGTCCAAATCAGAGAGCTGAGCAGTGGCACACGAGGCGGTCAGAGATGCTGTTTAAACGCTTGAAAGAGCGCAAGTCTACCTTGGAGTTCTCGGGGTTGATCTTCTTGGTGTTGATTTCAGGATCTGAGGTCACGAGTCTGCTCCACCACTCCATCTTGTTTATCTGGAATAGATGGGCGAAACGTATGGCATCAGACGAGTGCCAAAAATGCCTAAGAAACGAACGAAAAAGCTTTACATTTACGTTTTTTTTTTCCGCTCGCAATCTTCACGTTTTCGTTTGAAAAGTTTTTTTTCCCGCTTCAGATTTTTTCGTTCGATTCACTTTTCGTTTGGACTTCTTTCCCTAGATTCTATCCCTGGACGTGGGGCGTAGCTTACTCTGATTAGCTGGTGAGAATGTGATTGGCAGCTGCTTGACCAGGAAGTGTGGGACAAGACCAGTGAATGTATAGAGTGTCTTTCATTGCTTTTTAAAATGACAAGTGCACAACTGTGATTAGTGCTATTTTCGCACTATATTGCTAAATTATTGTGGTGGCAGAATATTTCAAAATAACAATAGAAATTTTTGCTTCACATCACAATACTGTATTCTAAAATGGAGATCCCGATAGGCATCTTACAAATAAAATGTATTCTTTTTATTGTTGTTGATATCATTATTACTGAAAATATTGACAAAATGTTCGGTTTGTTTAAAAAAAAAAAAAAAAAAAAAATCTCAGAATTCCATGCCAACTAGAATATACCGTACGTGCGTGAAGCTAGTGGCAGAGAACCAAACAAAANAAAAAAAAAAAAAAAAAAAAAAAAAAAAAAAAAACAACTAACAAACGTAAACGTTGTTATAAATTTGATATTTTTGACACCGGTCTGATTCCAGAAACAGCAAAGACCATGACGCACCTTCTCAAAGTGAATGGTGACTACTTTGCCGTCCTCTATGAGCCAGGAGCTTTCCTCCACCTTTACCTCGTTGTACAGCTCTCCTTTGATGAGTGGAGGATGACCTTTCAGGCCGACCTTCAACAGGCGCCGCTGTATGTCCACCACCACGTCCTTCCCTTTCAAGCGGAAGTTTACCTTGAATGGAACCACGAGCTGCGAAGGAACAAGGGCGTTGTTAGATACATTTTATAAAGGAACATTGACTTTCATGCACAAAGAAAACAGCAGATAACAAAAAAGAAAAAGCTGCAACATCGCCTCGACGAACCCTTAAAATGAAACGGGCACATTAATTGTATTAAAAAGAAATATGTAGAAACCTGGGCATCCCAGGCAAAGTTTCACATCTGTTAAGTTACGAGGCAATGCAGATTTTATATTGTTCATTGATTTAGAAATATGTTGTGTGTGGTTTGGAAATATGGGGAAATTTCTATAATAATTGAATGCCTTTGAATGTTTTACAAAAAAGAGCATTGAGAATAATGCATAAAACCGCCCCCAAGGGTGTCTAATTCCGCACTATTTTTGCAGTCAGGATAACTTAAGTTGGTAGTTTTGCAAACATTGTTAATTTTGCGCCAGTGGCTCTTGCGGAATTGTTTGGAAAATGACATCAGAAAAAATGTCCCAGTATCACTACATTCAAGTGTCGTTGTAAGCAGAACATGATACAACTACGTATATGGACAATGATTTAAATTGTGTTTGGATTTGTTATTTTGTTGGTTTGTCATTCATGTTATTTGGGACAAGAAGGGGGTAGCAGTAAAAAGGACACGGTCTTCTTCCTACTACTGTTCTTAAGGTAGAATAACTACCACAAAAAATAAATAAATAAAATTGAAATGAAACCTCGACGAACGCCACTAACTAAGTTACAAAGTGCGTCTAAAAAGACATCGTCTCTCGTTATGAAGCATGTTTCAAGTAGGCATGTCCCGATCCGATATCAGCCAAAAGACTTGAATCGGATTTTATCGGACTGTGTTAAAAATTTTATCGGCACTGTGTCTGCCAAATGACTGTAAAGTAACACTTGTCGATCACAAATATCCTGCGGAGGAACAGAACCAGGAAAGTTTAATACATCCAACCTCATCGCGCATTTGAAACAGCATCACAAAACTTTGCACAAGGAGTTTCGCAAGACTACCGAGTTAAATAGGGTGAGCAAGTGTCCTCTTTCGCGGGAACATGTTCTATTTTTACGTCCGATAAATTCACAGGGTTTATAAATTCACGAAAATGTCTGGGTTCCACTCGTGTTTATTACCATTACGCGTGCAGGTAAATTGACTGGCGCTTTGCACTAAAAATACAGCACAACATTTGAATGAAATGACCGAGATGCATTTATAGCACAGATATAGCGCAGCGCAGATCACAAGCTCCCCGCCACATTCACGGGGAGTGAACAGAGAGAGAGGTGCTCTCCCTCAGAGCAGAGCAGACGGAGCAGAGCGCGTCTCTCTGCACCAGATGAGGTTGTACCCTCGTTGTCTGATATGTTCATTGAAATCCTTGTTAGTATTATTTGAGCTACTTTCAAATAAGTATTTCATAAGTAGGCTATTATGTTTTTAGGCTACTTCATGTGTGACAGATTGTAGTCATATTTCTGCAAGATATACCGTATTTTCCGGACTATAAGCCGCTACTTTTTTCCTAGGTTTTGAACCATGCGGCTTATAGAAAAAAGACGCTATTTTGTGGATTTTTTTTCCACCACTAGGGGGCAATCGGAATCACCGCGCTTTAATCGGTATCAAAAGACAAAACAAATGCAAAGAAGAATATGCTACTGAAATAAATATNAGGTGCGGCTTATAGTCCAGAAAATACGGTATATATATTTTTTACTTTGATAAAAATGCTTATTTTCTAACCACTGGCCTTATTTAAACACAGTCTCAAATTTTTCTCAAATGTCAGATGACAAGCTCAACAGCGACCTATTTATACTATTATTAAGACCTGCAGAGAAATGTATCTTTTGCACTTGTTCTGAATGCATTTTAAACATGGAAGAACATTTAATTTTACAACGTTTCAGCAGGCCAGTAGGCGTGTACATTATTGTTTATGTACACATGAGTAGGGTCGACTTAAGCATTTCAGTTTGAACTTTATGTTATACTCTTGAGTGTTGCAATATGCTTAGAATGTGTTGCAAAATATGCAAATATTTATTGTTTCATTTATTCTTTGAAACTTCATTATCAATTTATGCAATTGCTACAGTATTCCTTGATTTGAGTAAAGTTAGTACACCATCATCACAATAAATGCAAAGGTACTACGTAATAAATGCCACAATTTCTTTCTTCAGATTTCGGCCAGGCTTTCCTCTTTTTCGATTTTCGGCCAAGAATTTTTATTCAAATTTTCACTATTATTTATTTATTTTAAAAGAGTCCCAGACTAATATTTGTTTAAGTTTAATAAGTTAAACATTATTTACCTTATTTTATTACAGGAGTTAATTTTTCACCATTGACCTCATGTCTGAATTTGTCTCGAGGCCGCACCAACTGTCCTCATTTTTTTTTTAAACGTAAAAGGTTCAAATTTATGCAACCAACAGATAAAGCCAGTAGGTAAAACACTCAGAAAAATTGGATACTTTAATACTAGTTACCAATTCCTTGAAGACTTGAGTAAAAGTCGTAAAGTAATTTTTACAGAAAGGTACTTTTACTTGAATATGGTTTTCCAGCTACTCTACACACCTGTTGCTAAACAATGACCACAAAGGCCAGCTTGTGGAGAGAAAAAAAAAATATTGTAATATCTTGTAAAAATAATAATTAGGCATTCAAAGTGCAAACCTTTCTTCCCCCAACGTGTCTTACAGATTTGAGTTTTTCGCCAAAACAAAAGGCGTGTAGACCAGTTTTTCCTCCTGTTCTTCGTTAAAGGAGAGAGAATAGAATAAGGAGTGAAGAAACTCACGTCCAGGTCAGTAAGGGTCTGAGTCCATCTGTAGTCGGGCAGATCTGCCCCGTTTCCAGCGTTAGGCCTGATCTTGTCCTTGTCCTTCTCGTCCTCTTCTCCTTCCGAGTCCACCTGACAGAAGAACATCAGGACTTAGTCGCATGGAATCAGAACACAACAACAAACGGAAATTTCTAATAAACTAATAAACACATTTATGTGTTTTTTTTTCCCACGTTTCATTTTGTCTTCACGCTTTCGTAGGAAACTTTTTACCCGCTTCCGATTTTTTAGTTTGGACTTCTGGCACTAGCTTCACGTGGCGGCAGCCCTTACTCTGAAATGTGATTGGCAGCTGCTTGACCAGGGAGTGTGAGAGAAGTTCAGTGTGTCAGAAGTACAGCGCGCGCGCGCCACACCCTTTAAAAATTAATATCTCAGCAACAAAGTCTATTAAAAAACAAAGACAATACATTGCAAACTGAACAAAAATGTAACAAAATTATTTTACAGTATGTTGCGTTTACATTGATTTACATATTACACCTCAATATCTAATATTACAAGTTTCAGTCATTTAATCGTGATTAATCACGATTAATTTGGTCAGGAAAGTGAGATTAACTAGTTTTTAAAAATTAACCGTTGGACAGCCCTAATTATTACACAATAAACTGTGATTAAAGTTATTGTTGCGCAACTTTGCTAAATTTTTGTGGTGGCAGATACTTCAGAATAGACAATTTTGTTTCTACACATCAAAATACTATGTAATGAAACTGTATGTGCAGAGATCCCAATAGGCGCCTTACTAATAAAATGTATCATCATTGTTGTTATTCTTATTATTATTGAAAATAAGGATAAAATGTCCCTTTTGTTTCATCTCCCACTTCCTGGTGAAGCAGTAGATGATCACATTCTCACCAGCCAATCAGATTAAGGGCCGCCCCCAGGTGAAGCTTGTGCCAGAAGTCCAAACAAAAATAATTTAACAAAGGGGAAAAAAAGTTTCAAACAAAAAAAAGTGAAGATTGCAAATGAAAAATAAAACACCAAACGTAATTGTGAATCATTTTCGATATTTTTTTAAACTATATTGTTGGCACTAATCCGATTCCATACAATCAAGGTTTAACCCTTAAAACTTGCCTCTTTTTTGCCTTCTTCCTTGGATGCGTCTTTTTCTACTTGCGAATTCGTCTCTTCCTTTTTTGTCTGTCAATTGACAAAAAAAGAAAAGTTATTTTACAAGAAAGAGAAGAAGAGACGGCGAAAAGTGCGCACGTGGTTCAACTGAGACTGAAGCCTCTCCGCCTCCTCATCCGTCAACTCTTTGATCCTCGGGTCCTCCTCCTCTTTGCTCTTCTTCTCTTCCTTCAGTTTGGCCGCTCGCTCAGTCTTCTCCTTCTTCTCTTTTTGCTGCTTGGCTTTCTTCTCCATCTGGACGCTGAGGGCCAGCTGGTTGTGCTGTGCGAACACTTCATTGACCAGCTGAGATGAAGAGAGAGGTGGGCGGTGTGACTTGCAATTCACAACACAGTATTTTCTAGTGTCCAGACAATTTAGTAGACCTTAATCACATTATAGGCAAACTTTGTACTCCAACTTTATTTAAAGTAAGAAATTAGACACAGGGTAAAAAGATGTGTCCGAATTTTTAATACCGTATATTTTTTTTTAAAGTAGCCCAGGCGTTTATTCTATTGTTTTTTTTTTTTAAAGAGACCAGAGAGAAAGATAGCCAGTGACGGAGAGACAGAGAGAGAAAGAAAGAGAGAGACAGTGAGAGAGAACCAGGGAGGGAGAGAGCGAGCCAGTGAGAGCGAGCAGGAGAGAGAGACGGTGAGAAAGAGAGAAAATATATTGCAAATTGGACAAAAATTATACTAAATTATATTACAGCATTTAAATGAGCGTTTTGTTGTGTCGAGTTCACATTCATTGACATATTACACCTCAATATCCAATATTACAAGCTTTGTTTAGTGCGATTAGTTAAAAATAATGAATCGTTTGCCAGCCTAATACAAATGTAGTGTATAAAAATGAAATTCCACAGTATCTACAGTACTGCAAAATCCATGTTGTGGCACAATTCAACACCAGTTTACCGGCCAACCACGGATGAAAGTGGTTTCCGAAAGACGGCACATAAACTCAGGCGTGGTACACCACTCTCACCTTCTCCGCTGCCCCTGGATCTCCACCAACGAAGAAATCCGTCTTTCTCCGTAAAAAGCTGAAGAACGTGTTCACCAACTGTGACAAACACACGAGAGATGCAGAATGTGAAAAAAAACAACAACAACTGCTTATTCAAAATGTCACATGTCTAGAGAGCGGGTCTCTGAAATTATATTTTTTTTTTATTTGCTTTGCTAGTTGGGCTTTTACGAGCGGAATAAGTATTATAAAATACATTTAAAATACTTCCTGTGCAAAGACTATAACTGCAAAATGCATTTTGATTTTTGTTTCATTAACACTGTAGGTGCGAGAATTCTGTGACTGTCAGTACACAGACAAGGCCACCAGGACTCAGGAAGTTTAAGTTTTTTGTCAAAAATATAAATGCTAGAAATCTTCAGGATATTGAGAAAGTTAGTTATGAACAAAGTGACGATCACAAGAACTTGAAGGTCTGGTCATGTCTGGTTAAGATGCAAATCTGTGATCAAGCTGGTAAAACTAGGCCAAGATTAAATGTTTTACATGTTTGCCCTACTCTCTGTTGATTATAATAATAATCCATTAATTTTTTTATTTATTTGCACCTTTCTAGACACTCAAGGTTGCCTTTCAGAAACACAACAACTTTCACACACACACACCAATTTGCCCGGTGAAATAGCGGCAGCCAGTCTGCGCCAGTGTCCACTTCAGCCGGGTCATACACACCACANCTTTAAATTATTTTCTTAATAATAATAGATCATATATCGATATATTTTATAGCAAATAAAGATAGAAATGCTTGAAGAATTTAGAAACAACGACGCTGTAGTGACAAAATGACGTTTCGACACAATTTAACTGTAAATACTGTACATTTCACGTCTATTCGATTAAAAAAAGTGCCTTCTTAATTTATTTAGTGTTTAACATTTCTATATTTTTACTGTTTATTTCTACTGCGGCTGTTTGTTGCTACCAAAACTAATTTGGTTGTGTTGACTACAACGACAATAAAGTCTCGGGAGTTTGAACAAAATAGCTTCCGATACTCCGGTTTTTGTATACTAGTGTTATTGTGGTTATTTCAGTCGTGGCGTGTGGAAACTGACGCTTTTCGCCAGTCACTTCCGTTAGCACATCGGCTAATGATGCTGGGGCGGCACGTGACTGTCGTTACCTCCTGCACTCCGCCTTCATGCTGCTGCGCCATCGCTAGTAACATCCCGTCGAACTTCTCGTCGTCGCCCATGTCGGTCTTTTCTTGCGAGGTGACGGCGATAAACGTGTTATATCTATAATAAACGCGCAGAGACCCGCTGAAACCACAGCACGGCGGCTCTGTAGCACAAGCTCTGAACCTTCTTCTTCTTCTTTGGTTTTTAACGGCGGTTTGCGTCCACTTACGTCGCACTACCGCCACCTTATGTTAATTACATAATTACACCTTCTCTTGTCCCGTCTATATCCTACTCACCAGTCCTGTTTTCGTCAAATATTCAAATATTAATTTTCTACCCCGCTTGCTCCCCATTTGCATCAGTATATCTTTTATTCTATTTCCACTCATTCCAACCTAATTCTTCCATCATCTCTCGTCTTTGTCTCTCATATCTTTTACACCTTATCACGACATGATCCACTGTTTTTAGCGCCTTACTCCACACAATCCACTAGGATGTTTTCCCATAATTCTTAAAATATTATTCAAATGACTGTGTCCTATTCTTATTCTAGTAATTATTACCGCTTCCCTTTTTCTCCCTCCCCATTTCCTCTCAACACCCACTTTACTTTGCAAATTTGTCTCCCCATCCCACTGTCATTGCCACTCTTTCATCGCCTGCTTCCACACTATTCCTTTCCATTCTAATTTTGACAACTTTATTTCTACATCAATTCTTTCCTTTTTTGTTACTAGTTTTGCCATTTTGTCCGCTTCATTTCCTCTTATTCCCACATGGGCTGGTGTCCACATCAGTTGCACGTCTTTCCCTTTTCTCTTTATGTCTGTATACTTTGATATTATTTCATTTACTATGTCCTGTCTAGTCCTAGAATTGCCCGTCTCAAGGCTGATCAATGCCGATATTGAGTCACTTCCAATCAATACTTTCCCTATTTGTTCCTCCCTTTCCATCCATTCCAATGCCATCTTTATTGCGAATAATTCCACCGTATATACATTCAATTCATCTGATGTCCGTTTGCTCTCTCCCCTACCCAACTCATCCACAAAGATTGCTGCTCCCGTTCCTCCGTTCTCTGGGTTCTTTGACCCATCTGTAAAAATCGTATAATAATTTTCATACTTATTTCCCCCGTATCTATGAAATTCATTTACAAGGTCAGTTTCTTTGTTATCCATTTTTATCTGCTGCATTTTCACGTCCACTTTCATTCTTTCTGTTTCCCACACTGGTCGATCTGGCCACATCACTGTCGGACAGAATTCTCTCCCACTCACTCCCATTTCCCTCGCAGACTCATTCCCTATCCACCCGAAGCTCTCCTTGTGTGCTCTCCCCTTTTCCCAGCAGTCTTGCAGTGTGCCCTTTGTTGGATGGTCCTCCCCGTGTCCCTTTAAATTTACCCAATAATTTACCCTCAGCTGTTTACGCCTTAATTGTAATTCTAGCTTCCACCTGTATTGCACACACCGGTGACAAGCTCTGAACCAATCAGAACGCGGGACTTTCAAGACCAATCACAGCAAGGAAAAGCAACCAATCACAATAAAGAAGCGCGACCAACGTGACTTTCTTCGAGTTTCTGGGTGCTTCTCCTCGCGTCCTTTCCTAGCTCCTAAGTTCCACCCCTTGAGGATGCGGGAGAAGGACGAGAGGAAAGGCCGCAAGGGCGGAGAAATTGAATCAAGCGAAATGACATGTCCTCGCTTCCTAACGCTTCCTAACGTTTCTCACTTCAAAGCGTCGTCAATTAATGATGACACCACCCACACGTTGGGATTATTTGATAAGAGATAATGATATATGTTGTAAAGGTGTCAAACTCCGCAAAATACCAAACATGTCTTTTTTTTTTATTTGATAAAATTCAAACGTCTAACTTTTGTGTATTATAATTGTACAATACACTGTACAAAAAAACAACAGGCTACATACAATTGTATAATTAAATAAAAGTGATTTAAGTATATATTGAAGTTCATAAAGATTCATGCATCCTTTGATTAACTGTCTCCTCGTGAGTCTTATGTAGAAATAATTTTACACAACAGTTATGAATGGCAATGTTTGTTTCATTTGAGCCCTAACTAAATACAACTAACGAAATCAATAATACATTTTTTTACGTCGACAATAAAGACATACAATTCCATTAAAAATTCAATTCAATTCAAAAGAATGTTATAAAAACATTTGTTTAGTGATTAAAAAAGTGATTTAGTGATTATTTATTTAGTAATAAGCTACTAAAATAAACACGTAAAAACGTGATTAAAGTATAAAATTAAAGTTTAAGTAAAGTTAAAGATTAAAGTACTAAAAATATTACGAAATTAAACGTAATCAAAACATAACTATCTAGGTTATGTATGTAACCCTTCGTTCCCTAAGAGATAAGGGAACGGAAGACATTACACTTGGGAAATCCCGTTTCCTCCAGAAATCACTGAAGTCATATTGACTAACGCAGTGCGCTGGTTTGTCAGAATCGTTCCGAACAAGAACAACTCCGCTCTTTTTTCTCGCACAGTGTCCCGTGTAATGTCTTCTGTCCCCTGTTCTCTCAGGGAACGAAGGGTTACATACGTAACCTTGATAGTTCCCTTTGGAGAACGTTCACTTTGACATTACACTTGGGAACGGAATAAAATCCCGCTGTGCGGAAAAAACCCTTTTGCCGCCGGCAGCACAAAAAACACGGCCTAGTGCAACAGCAAACAAATGACGAGACGTGCTGTGAACAAACGCCATCGTTCTCACGCGAATCCTGACCCACCGAGAGTATTCAATCTTCAACCAGGTCATCGGCTGTCCGCTAACACGCCCTCGCCGTCATCGTGATGGCCCAATGAAGGAACATCCAAAACCGTGAAACTTGTCAAAACTGTTGCAGGACATCCAGCTCGACACCCCACAGGTCTCACATATATGACGTACATATATCACTCGTATACACAGATCACACATGTGTGCCGTACATACCTCACACATATATAGAGATCTCCCATATCTGATGCCACATAGGACAGTGAGTGTCAATATTGTCAATATAGCCACTAGGGACCGCCATATTGAAACTGACTTAACCAATTGAAGTGAAAATACACATACACAAAATGAAGTGAACCCACAAACCCGGAGCAGTGGGCAGCCTAAGCTGGCCACCGGGGGGCATGTGGGGTTCAGTGTCTTGCCAAAGGACACTCTGTTGCAGAACCAGTCGTAGCATTCGACACGAGTGCCACCTCTCAGACACAAGTCCATGTACCGTACCACTGGACCATACCTCCCACTCGCTCTAGTCCATGAAGCGGCCAATGGTCGAATGTGCGCAAACTCCAGCCTGGCAGACAATGCCCCGCGCAGCATACGCCCGCCGAATGCCTTCCAGGATCCAAGAAAAAAGCAGCTGCGTCATCAACAGCTTCCACTCAGCTGAGTCCAACACTCGCACAGACACCATCTGGGCATTATACGTAATCAAAAAACGTTTTCGGAATGTAACCTGCCTGAAGAAGCAGGAGCTTGGGCCGAACCACCAACCCGAAAACACTCACTGAAAAAGCATGTAGATCACCTACACTTTCCTCACACGCAAACGCCAGGAGAAACGCCGTTATTACAAAGCCCTTTCACATCACACTCCTCCAGGGCCCCAATCGGCCCCGTCAAGCCTCCAAGACCAAAGACCAGTCCCACACCGGCGAGCGACACAGGCTGATGATCACCGCCGATGGCGCGTCTCACCCGGAGACTTATAAAGAAGAGGCTCATCATCAGCGCTCCGTGTGCAGCAGGCGGAGCTGCTTCTCCAATGCAACCGTACCCTCAGAGGCGTGATGCTGACGAGCGCACATATGTATACAGACAGATAGCATGTAATCCCTGACACCTACTCTCTTCAGAAATATATGAACATTTTATCATATATTTAATATATACCTTCAGGTAATTCAGCAGACGCTTTTAACCAAAGCAATTTACCTTTTATTTGTGGCTTTGAGACAGTTGAAAACTGTGAAAAACACCTTACAAATGCTCAGAACTTGAATTTTCATTACTACGTTCTTAACAATTCAGCACACTCCCACTTTCCATGGGATCGAACCCATTTCCCTGTGTCTCAAACACCAACACTCTACAGCCTAAACCACTGGGAAAACAGTATACAAGAACAATTCTTGATTGTCAAACAAATCTGATGACCAATCTAGACCCATCTTAGCCCTGAGGCCATGAACAGAGTGCCGGCAGAACGTGCGTTCGAGGTGATGACCCTGAAGCAGATCCTGGTGTTTGTACAGCTCCAAATCACGATCACGAGAGAGATGCTTAGTCTCACCATTAGATCATGCAGGGAAACCTTGTCCACGCGCTTGAAGGAAGTGTCTCATACAGCAACCTGCTATACGCAGAGCTAATAAGCAATAAGACAAAGAACCTATACTGTATAAGCTTATGCACAGCATTCATAAAAACATTTTGACGTCCATTGTAGGGCATATTCAAAACCTGGACAAATAGCTTGTCATGGTGCCCATCTCAGTAAACTTTAAACACTGTAAAGCGCTTCTGATGGGGGAGAGAAACACAACCTCACCAATGCCGGATGCACAGAGTGTCAGTGCAACACGGATTCTCTGCATTGCAAGCTATATGCGACCACGTCACTTCCCCCCATAACCAAACGGAGCTTGCGCTGATTCACTGCGCGTGTGTTGTGACGCATACGCACGCCACCTACAGCATCGTTTCACGCTCTCCCTCAGGACAGTCTCGTAAACATTAGCGACGTGTCGTTCATGAATAATTCAGTCACCATGGATGGAAGCTTATATGGCTCGAGCTGAGCGCGTCTTCTCAGAGAATGATCTGCTCACCATGAAATAGGGCTTGTGTGGCTCGGGACGAAAGCGTCTCCTCGGTGAATGATACGCTCACAATACACGAATTCTCTCATGACACATGAATCAATCTCCTCAGCGAACGATTCGCTGACAATGAACAAATTATTTGAAAGCTCGGGATGAACGAGACACCTCCTTGGAGATTCGCTTCACCATGCACAAATGTTTATGTGCCTCTGGATGAAAGAGTATCCCGCGTGAATGATTCGTTCATCATGTCACCACTCGAGTTAAAGTACCGAGTCACTTAAGAGTCGAGTCCTCCATACAACCATAAGGCGCGAATCCGGCCACTCGAACGTGAACCCCAGAAGATCCGTCTCCGCACAATTGAACATGACGTTGAAGTATGTCTTTAAAACCGACAGCCTGAAGGCGTCCTCTGGCTTCACACAAGACGATGTCTGTCGATTCCTGAACGAGCATTGTTCAATTGCCTCAAGCCGAGAATCGACCGTATGACGCTGCGTCAGGACGCACCGGCCCCTCTGAGACACTCAACGCCGACAGCGGCCGACTTACCTGATCAACTCCACTCGCGTCCCACACCAGGGAGGCTTATGAGAATAAAAGTAAACGAAACACCAACAACGGCGTCGTTTGCAGTTCTTTTAATGAATTTTTGCACACACACAGGCTGAGCACGAAAACATTTGCAATGCAGGCATCATTGGCGTCGCGAACACGCGAACACAGAATACAGAACACAGAACACAGGCGGACGGCAACGATGTCAGGAAAGTTGCCGCTCACATGTGCTCCTGTGAGCACATGTTCTCGGCCACGGTTTGCAGATCACTCTCACCGGTCCCTGGCACGTAAGTCTGCGCCCTTGAGCTTCGCGCATGTGCGCACCTGAGGAAACAATTACACAGCTCTGGTTGGAGCGAGGGAGGACGACCCGCATGTAATACTTACCTCAGACCTCAACCGTCGGATTGCTCGATGGGGTCGCTCATCACGTCACCCAGTCGCTTGTTGCATTTTCGATGACGGTGAAGACCGGGAAAATTCTGCGACATGACTTCTTTGTGAAGAAAACGATTCTGACAAACCCAATTAGAGAGGATGGCCACGCCTCCAAGGCGGGCGCGGCTTGCAGCAGATGTCTCTGCGTTATTCAATATGACTTCAGTGATTTCTGGAGGAAACGGTATTTCCCAAGTGTAATGTCGAAGTGAACGTTCTCGAAAGAGAACCATCAATTACAAAAAGTTTGCACTCAATCGCGGTTCGTGAAGATATGAAGAGGGCGGAGAATCCAGTAATTAACATACACTTGGTGAGTACAAACTGAAGAAAAAACAAACTCATATCTGAGTTCTCATATCACAAACTGAAGGAAAAACCAAAAAAGGATCAAAACTTATAACAGTTCCACAAATATTTTACACTAAACATACACGAGTGGAAATCATGGTCCAGCACTGAGGAGATGTCCCCGGGGTGCTCCGGGTTTGATTTGTCCCATCCAGTATTGACAAACCCACTCAATTAACTTTATACCTTGAAAACATCATGAGAGCAACGTTCAACAATCAGAATCTGGTTAACAGTAATGAATTTACTTCAAGACTTATCCTCAGGGATTAATGAAGTCTAGTACAGTTAATATACAGTACCTACCTACATTGTAAAACTTGTGTAATAACAGGAGCTCCTCAGTTTCCTTTCTTGCCACAGCAGTAAATATTAAACAATCACTTATTCAAACTTTGTAACTAAATATGTATTACGTAAACAGAACCTACAGAAGCATAACCAGAACTACCACGCGAAATAGAGTCAGTTTCATTTTAAATTGCTTTACTATTACACACACACACACACACACACACACACACACACACACAAACACGTCTCTCCTTCACAGACAAAAACCGTGGTGCTTAAAAACGATATACCATCTTTTACCATGTCTTTTGGGAAAAACATTCTTCAATATTGTTTTTCATAAGCGGTTGTGTTAAACACTTTGAAGAGTATTTGACCATTGCATTCAGTCTGGAGCAAAAGTCTGAGAAGGACCAACGAATACAGCAAAACTTTCTTCATCTATCAGCTATAAATTTCATACCTTGACCTGCGTGTCCTGATGAAAGAAAGAATGTGAGTAAATGTGTCAACATGGCCACTAGGGGTCGTATCTAAACTGTGCTCTGAATTTAACCATCCAATGAAGCGACACACACAAACCCAGAGCAGTGGGCTGCTTTAAGCCATGGCGTAGGGGGGAGAGGGGTTTACTAGTTGCTTACCAGAAGCAACTTTCTAGTAACTACACCTCCAAATTATTTACCGTAAGAGCTGGTGACGATGCTGAAGAGAGGAGACGACGGGATTAAATTCTTCCACCAGATTAAAACTTTAAATTATCCAGAGACGTGAACAAGACCCGAGTCACCGCTTATGTTTTTAACGTCAGACAAAAGATTTATAAGCCCCTCCTCATCCAAGCACCTCCAAATCTTAGAGCTCCGCCTCTGCTGCTTCAGGTCAAGTCTCTCGCCTGCAGGGTCACAACACCATTTAAAACCACAATATATATCTGTACACACCGTATTTATGCGAATATAAGCACCCTCCTGACGATTGTAAATAAACGATTGACTGTATTTACCGTATTTACTCGACTCTAAGTCGAGGATTTTTCCTAAAAATTCGGGCTGAAAGTAGGGGGCTCGACTTATATGCGCGGTCTACAGAAAAAGAAAATATTTTACTCAGAACAGTGCGCCGATATTTCACCCTTTCTCACAAAATTAAACAGCAGAGACACAAGCGCGGTAATTAAATGAACATTTATGACGCGAACTAAATACATCTTTTAGAAAACGGCACAACCCATGCAAAGAAGCACTGACTCTGCTGGCCGCTGCTCCACGCACACACACGCGCACACTCATTTGGCTCAGCTCTCTACTGTCTCTAGTCTCTCTTTGGCTAGACTTCTCTCTCGGGGCTTCACAAAAAAGGAGTCACACGGTGAATTACGAATGTTGTATTAATTTCCAAAACATGAGTTAGCGTTAGCCGTCCGTCCGATTCTCGAGAGAACTCTCTTAAAGGGGCAGAACCCCAGAAATCTTTAAAATGGTAATGCAACCATACCAATGACAAATTAAACTTAAACATAAATTAACAAAAGCTTAAATAGATTAATACCAACATAAACAAACAGAGTTACTTGAGTTTTGGGTTTCCTTTATCACCAAGGACGTCTGAATACTTTTATTATTTCTATAGGAAGGATTAAAGAGCATCTGAACAGGTTCTTTATTTCCCACTTTTTTATGTGCCACTTTAGTGTCTCCCTGGGCCCTAAACAACCAGAATTGATTTTATATTACTCTTAGAATTGACTATATACTACTCATTTCTATTCACTTTTCTCTCATTTCTTTCCCCCGACTTATAAGGGGGTCTAAACAGAATACCACAATCACGCAGCTGAAGTAGGGGGGTCGACTTATAAGCGGATCGACTTATAAGCGAGTAAATACGGTAGTTTAGTCTTACTTCTTCCAGTGTTATTTAGTCTCTGTTAAGTGTTGCGGCGTGTCTAATGTTTCTTTATTTCTGTTATTGAGCTAATAAAAGCTTATACTGTAGCACATCTGTCTACGGACCATTGTTTAACATTATTTAGACGCACATGCGCCGCTGCATAAAGACAACGTGTTTCTGTTTATTTGTGATTGTTCCTGACTTGAAATACGTAAAAATGTGGGCTTATATTTACGCGCATATTTGAAATCGGCGATTATAAGCAAAAATAAAATAAATGGTGCTTAAAATTGTCCTGTGTATAGAGTTGTGGTCCAGTGGTAGGGGACATGTACTCGTGTCCGAGAGGTTGCAGGTTCGAATCCCTGCAACCAGTCAGTTCTGCAACCAGTCAGTCTACCACTGGTTCTGCAACAAAGTGTCCATGGGCAAGACACTGAACCCCGCTTGCCCCCCGGGCGCCACAGCTTAGGCTGCCCACTGCTCCGGGTTTGTGTGTGTTTACTTCACTGTGTGTATGTGCAGTTTCACGGATGGGTTAAATGCAGAGCACCAATTCAGTATGGTCCCTAGTGGCCATATTGCCATCACCTCACTTTCCTTTCCTTTCCGTATACAATATCCCTTCATTTGAAAATTTATTTTTTAATTGTTCGTTGTACCTCACCTAAAAATAAAGCAAACATAAAAAATCAAGGACGGCATTTTCCAGGTTGGGATGAAAAGTGAGGGCATTAACAAAGTGGTAGGTCAAGGTACCAGTGAGATTAGATTGATTTCCATGATTAATTGAGAATCCTCTTCACACAGACCCACTGTGCTCTGGCGTGGTGGTCTTCACTCTTCACTCGGGCTTATCCTGGGAAGCAAGGCCACGTCGGGAGTGACCGGAACGCCCGTCTCCTGGAAACTGGAAAGTGCTGCAAGGAAAAGGAGAAAAGCCGTGAGAG